>SJYC01007129.1:0-60654 GCA_006408675.1 Madoqua kirkii
CTCTCCAGTCACCTCTTTAAATTCAGAGTGTTTTCCCCATTCCATCATTTGTGATCAGATTTGTACAGGTCGGCCCTAGACTGGGATTTATTTCTGTCCATAAACAAAGCCTTGATATTAGTCACAAACTATTTCTGATTCTCAGTTAACATTCTTAAACATCTTGTGTCCCAGGGGACTCTTTTCCCTGTCATATGAAGATGATGTTTCAAGGTTTATATCTCCCCAAAGAAGCAAGTAGATCATAAAACCTAATGTATTCCGTGGTTTGGAATAATAATTTTGCAAAGAGGTGAGGGAATATTTCACTGTGGATCATTACAACATCCATGTAAGTTGTTAAAATACTACTTACTGCTTCCCTTTAAATATTCATCCAGCTCGTGTTATGAACTGCTCCTGTGTCCCCAGTCTGGGCTGTGAGGGGGCCATGTGATGGTGGTGGGGGCACAGCTAGGGACAGCTCCCTGACTTGGGTGGGAGGGTTGTGAGTGGAGACAGAAGAGAAGCTGGCAGAGGCAAAATGACCAGCTGTGGGGAGCATGCTGGAGACTGCAAGGGGAGAGAGCTTTGGCGAGGGGAAGGGGCCACATCAGAGTCCAGGCAGGACCCTGTACCTGCACACGAGGATGTCTGTCCTTGGAGACTTGGGCAGAGGCACATGCAGAGCCCAAATGCAGAGAGGATGAGGAGCGGGATGAGAAAGGGGTATGATACCAGGAATCTACCACGGCAGAAGAGGGTTCAAGTTAACCAGTGTTTTCTGAGCATCGCTGCCTTCATCCTCTGCTTGCGTTGTTTCCAATCTAGTGACAGAGCAGAGAGGCACATGGCAAAGTGTCTTTCAAAGGGGATCATAATAAGAAAACTTGGAGGCAAAGATAAAGATACTTTGAACTCTGTCCCTCAAGAGTAATCTCAGGAAGCTTCTCAAAATGGTGAGATGGGATTGTACTGTGATAAGCAGCAGTCTTCCCAAACAGGATTCAAATACCAGCACTATCCCTTCCGACTAGGGGACTTTGAGCTTGGGTCACTTTTCAGTGCCTCAATTTTCCTATCTGCAAAAAGTGAATAATATATGACCCACCTCTTAAGATACTTACGAGGATGCAATAAGTAGAATATGTACAGCACTTAGCAAAGAGAAAGTACTGCTGGGGTCCTCTCACCCTACAGGAATGCAACTTTATTTGGAGGGTGATGCCTGGTTTAAGAAAAAACATCCTTGGAAAAAGTAAGTTTTTTTGTCAGAAAGAAAGGGTCATAAATGTCAGCAGGCCTCATGGCCAGAAGATGATGTAAAACCCCTAAGACCTTTTTTTAATGTAAAGTACCTGATTTTGATAAAGATCAGGACTGCTGACCCCTGCGTGACTCTGTATTCATCCCTATGTGTAACAAAAGGTATATAAGCAAACCTAAAAAATAAAGAAATGGGATCAGTTCTGGAAAGACTGATTCCCCCATGTCGTTTCTTTCTTGCTCACCATTTTTCAGGCTGAATTATTCAGCTTTTTTTTCTCCACTAATATTTCCTACTACACTATCCGTTTCTAATCTCTCTATATATCTGTAATTAAATATGTATTTTTCCAAGGACGCCAACTCCATCTCACCTTCGATTACCCTGGATCCACCGGGGCTGGACCCTGGCAGTACTTTCTGTATTTCGTGCTCTTTGCTAAGTGCTGTACGTATTCTACTTATTGCATCTTCATAAGCATCTTAAGAGGTGAGTCATATTATTATCCACTTTTTGCAGATAGGAAAATTGAGGCACTGAAAAGTGACCCAAGCTCAAAGTCCCCTAGTCGGAAGGGATGGTGCTGGTATTTGAATCCTGTTTGGGAAGACTGCTGCTTATCACAGTACAATCCCATCTCACCATTTTGAGAAGCTTCCTGAGATTACTCTTGAGGGACAGAGTTCAAAGTATCTTTATCTTTGCCTCCAAGTTTTCTTATTATGATCCCCTTTGAAAGACACTTTGCCATGTGCCTCTCTGCTCTGTCACTAGATTGGAAACAACGCAAGCAGAGGATGAAGGCAGCGATGCTCAGAAAACACTGGTTAACTTGAACCCTCTTCTGCCGTGGTAGATTCCTGGTATCATACCCCTTTCTCATCCCGCTCCTCATCCTCTCTGCATTTGGGCTCTGCATGTGCCTCTGCCCAAGTCTCCAAGGACAGACATCCTCGTGTGCAGGTACAGGGTCCTGCCTGGACTCTGATGTGGCCCCTTCCCCTCGCCAAAGCTCTCTCCCCTTGCAGTCTCCAGCATGCTCCCCACAGCTGGTCATTTTGCCTCTGCCAGCTTCTCTTCTGTCTCCACTCACAACCCTCCCACCCAAGTCAGGGAGCTGTCCCTAGCTGTGCCCCCACCACCATCACATGGCCCCCTCACAGCCCAGACTGGGGACACAGGAGCAGTCATAACACGAGCTGGATGAATATTTAAAGGGAAGCAGTAAGTAGTATTTTAACAACTTACATGGATGTTGTAATGATCCACAGTGAAATATTCCCTCACCTCTTTGCAAAATTATTATTCCAAACCACGGAATACATTAGGTTTTATGATCTACTTGCTTCTTTGGGGAGATATAAACCTTGAAACATCATCTTCATATGACAGGGAAAAGAGTCCCCTGGGACACAAGATGTTTAAGAATGTTAACTGAGAATCAGAAATAGTTTGTGACTAATATCAAGGCTTTGTTTATGGACAGAAATAAATCCCAGTCTAGGGCCGACCTGTACAAATCTGATCACAAATGATGGAATGGGGAAAACACTCTGAATTTAAAGAGGTGACTGGAGAGGGGGCAGGGTTGCAGTGTTTAGGAGCTAATATTTTCTGACCATAAATCTCTATGCTGTTCAAAATTACTAGTCACCAACTAAAATAAATACAATAGAAACTAGGAATTTATATCAATGGTCTACAGTCACCAAGGTCTGTAAGTAGGTTACCTGAAATGAAGCAGTTCTTTTTTCTAGGATCATCAAAAGAGGTACCCTCACCCTTCTTTCACTGTTCAGATGAGGAACTATCAGTGCTACTCGACACAACAGAGGCAGAGGAGGATGCATTGGCTTTTGGGGGTCTGTTTGACTCAAAGGAGGGTGGGGGTCCTCACGTGGGAGCACAGCTTTGGGAGAGAGAAGATCCATGTTTGCTTCTTGCTTGTTAGACTTGGTCAGCGTATTTGCCAGGGTCCAGCCCTGGTGGATCCAGGATAATTTCAAGGAGAGACGGAGTAGGTGTCCTAGGAAAAAAGCTATTTAATTACAGATGTAGAGAGAGATCAGAAACGAACAGTGTAGCAGAATTAGTGGAGAAAAAGATGCTGAATAGCTTGGTTTACGGGGAATACCAATCACCACCTAGGTAGGCCACAGGCGTCTTTCTGTTCTCCCGAAGGAGAGGAGGCACTGAGGCCTCCCTGGTCTGATCTTAGAAATCCAGGCAGAATTAGCAGGCTTGGTGAGTACCCATATTTCAGATGGGAATTCAGCCAGAAAAACAGGGAGCAAGAAAGAAACAACACGGGGGAATCAGTCTTTCCAGAAACTGATCCGATTTTTTATTTTTCAGGTTTGTTTATATACCTTTTGTTATACATAGGGATGAATACAGAGTCACGTGGAGGTCAGCAGACCTGACCCTTGTCACAATCAGGTGCTTCATATAAAATTATACAAAGGTCTTATGGGTTTTACATCATCTTCTGGCCATGAGGCCTGCTGACATTTTATGGCCCTTTCTGATAATGGTCAGTTAACCAGAAAACTTATTTTTTCCAGGAGTGATTTTTTTTCTTAAATCAGGCGCCACTTTCCAAATAAAGTTGCGTTCCTATATGGTGAGGGTGTAGTGAGTTACAACTAAGAAAGGAATTTACTTAGCCTAAGGTTTAACATGATTAATCTTAAAGGTTAATACTTATTTCTCCTATATGCTAGTTATATTCATTATAAGGACAGGGAATATGGAGATTTAGCAGCAAACATCAGCCCAACAAATGAAAACCCTTCACCAGTGTTCCCCTTAAGATCTATTTAGTCTTAAGATAGTGATAAAGTTACATTTTTACATAGCAAGGACACAGTGATTTATAACAATAGGTTTAACATGATTAATCTTAAAGGTTAATACTTATTTCTCCTATATGCTAGTTATATTCATTATAAGGGCAGGGAATATGGAGATTTAGCAGCAAACATCAACCCAACAAATGAAAACCCTTCACCAGTGTTCCCCTTAAGATCTATTTAGTCTTAAGATAGTGATAAAGTTACATTTTTACATAGCAAGGACACAGTGATTTATAACAATGTACAGTGATCTATTACAAAAGAGAAAATTCATTAACTCAAAAAGTCTAGTATTGCTAACATCAAAAACTACTATATTTCCTTTTCTATATTCCAAATACATTGATTAATATATTCCCAGGTGCCTAAGGCTATGGAGGCCTGGCGGCAATCATTGACTCAACAATGAGAAAAGCCCTATGCTAATACTCCAAAACTCTCTGTGCTGTTTATGGTTGAGAGTCTGTCAGCAGAGAGGTTTGACCTGAGACACCCTTGTCACACCCAGGGCAGGGAATTAGCAGTAATTATTGGCACAACAAATGAAAAAACCCTTCACCAATATAATTTCTAATCAACCCACTATACTATACTAATAATTTTGTAACTTCTCAAAAGAGTCTATATTTATAAAGTTTTAAAGCATCTCATGCCTCTCATGGTTGGAAGACTGTAAACAATCACATGTGGCTGGATGAACCTGATCAGGCAGGCTAGAGGAACTTCAGAGGAGTTTGTAAGTTGAAACACTCTTGTCATGCCCAGGAATTTTTATTAACTGGAGCTGCAAGTTAACTCCTTCTCTGAGAGAAATGGTTATGGGGGAGAGCCCCCCGTAAAGTCAGAGGTGAGAACATAAAACAGACTCTGGTTTTGGGGTTAGATGCTCGGGAACAGGGGGTTTCCTGAGGCTTGATCATGCCTTTGCATATGCCAAGCCTCCTTCCTCATGACCTTTGCCATAGGCGGAGTTCCTCACACTGGCTCCCGGCACTTCTTGCTTGTTAGACTTGGTCAGGCTTCTTCCCTGTTTAAACCCCATCACATATGATATGATGTACAGAAAAGCCTAAAGACTCACAAAAACTACTGGAACTGATAAACAAATTCAGCAAGGCACCAGGATACAAGATTAATATACAGAAATCAGTTGCATTTCTTTATACCAACAATGAAATATCAGATAGGGCATGTTAAAAGAAAAACAATACCTTTTAAAATTGAACTCCTCAAAATAAAATGTTTAGGAATAAACCTGATCAAGGAGGTGAAAGACTTCTACACTGAAAACTATAATTACATTAACAAAGGAAACTGAAGATGATTCAAATGGAAAAATATCCCATGGTCTTGGATTGGAAGAATTAATATTGTTAAAAGGCCATACTACCCAAAGCCATATACAGATATAGTGCAATCCTTATCAAATTACTCAACATTTTTCACAAAACTAGAACAAATAATCCTAAAATTCATATGGGGCTTCCCTGGTGGTCCAGTGGTTAAGAATCTGCCTGTCAATGGAAAGGACACTGGTTCAAACTCTGGTCCCAGAAGATCCCCACATACCTTGCGGCAACTAAGCACACAAGCCACAACTACTGAAGCCCACACACCCTAGAATTCATGCTGCACAACAAGAGGAGCCACTGCAATGAGAAGCCTGTGTGCTGCAACTAGAGAGGGAAAGTCCACACACAGCAACTGTAAGCCAGCAGAGCTAAAATAAATAAAACTAAAAAAAAATTTATATGAAATCATCAAAGACCCAGAATTGCCAAAGCAATCTTCAAGAACATGAGCAAAGCAGAAACCATCATCCTCTCAGAGTTCAGACAATACTACAAAGCTACAGGAATCAAAACAGCATGATATCAGCACAAGAACAGACATATGGATCAGTGGAAGAGAATGAGAGCCCAGAACTAAATCCACACACCTATGGTTAATTAATCTTTGACAAAGAAGGCAAGAATACACAATGGGAAAAAGTTTCTCAGCAGGTGATATTGGGAAAGCTGGAAAAGCTATGACATTCTCAGGCTTTTCTTGTTGTTGTTTTTAATTTGTATTTTAAAAAATGAGATATCTAACATTAGAGTGTCTTTATTTTTGATGATCAGTTTTGAGGAATACTGGTCAGGTATTTCACAGCATGTCCTATAGAAATTCGCCTGATATATTTTTTTCTTAAGACTGAGTTTACGGGTTTGAGGGAGGAAGGCCACAGAAGCAAACTGCCATTCTCATCACATTATAGCAAGAGTACATCTCAGCAACTTATCACTGTTGATGTTGACCTTGATCAGCTGGTTGAGGCAGTGTTTCTCAGATTTCTCCACTGTCAAGTTTCTCTCTTCCTCCGCTTTCATATTGTACCCTTTATGGGAGGCCCTTAATCTCCACCTGTTGAGGGTAGGGTGTCTATATAAATTATTTGGAATTCTTCTGTATGGGTAATTTGTCCATTCTGTTTTTCCTACTTATAACTCATGGATATTTATTTTATATTTTGGGTTATAATGCAATACTACTTTATTTTGTTGCTCCTATGTCCCACTGATATACTCCCCATCAATGTGGGTTAAAAAAATTTTTTTTAGCAATGTCTTACTTTTTGGCATTATATGAAGCTCTAGGCTTATCATGTATATTTTCTACACTACACTAGGCTAAGGCATTTATCTGTGAATCCTTTCTTTTATTGGAATCTGGTATTAGAAACCTAGAGTTGGTACCAGGTTTTCCTTTTTCCTGGGCTTTCCTGGTGACTCAGACAGTAAAGAATCTGCCTGCATACAGGAGACTGGGTTTGATCTCTGAGTTAGGAAGATCCCGTGGAGAAGGCAATGGCAACCCACTCCAGTACTCTTGCCTAGAAAATCCCATGGGCGAAGGAGCCTGGTAGGCTGCAGTCCATGGGGTCGCTAAGAGTCGGGCACGACTGAGTGACTTCACTTTCACTTTTCACTTGCATGTATTGAAGAAGGAAATGGCAACCCACTCCAGTGTTCTTGCCTGGAGAATCCCAGGGATGGCGGAGCCTGATGGGTTGGCGTCTATGGGTTCACACAGAGTCGGACACGACTAAAGCGACTTAGCAGTTAGCAGACAGTAAAGAATCTGCCTGCAATACAGGAGACTGGGTTTGATCTCTGGGTTAGGAAGATCCCGTGGAGAAGTGAATGGCCACCCACTCAGGTATTCTTGCGACAGAGAAACTGGGTGGGGGTGCAAAGGGTCGGACATGATTGAATGACTAACATTTTAGTTTTCTTTTGCTTTTTGCTACTGAGTCATTTGTTGCCACTGTTGCCTTGCCTGGTGAGACACAAGGTAATATATGTGTGTACACTAACCTATGTATATATCACATATCTATAAAGATTTCTTTGTGTAACCATCTGTGTCTATATTACATTAAACATGAATTCAAACTAATATCTCCAACCACATCACCACGTTGATCATTCAAAGCCGTTTCCCCTTGCTCACCTGAAAACTTCCACTTCAACAAGGAGATGCCTGGCTCCACCATCTGCCATCCATAGACTCATTTATTCAGTTCTAGTGGTTTCAAAATTGTTAACCTGTACACACATGGAAACAACTTTGTCAACCAGAGTGAAATGCTGGTATGCCTTTGGTTCTGTAGACTCCACTAATTTCCAGAGTTACCTGGCTGACTCAATGGAAAATACCTTGATGCTGGGAACGATTGGAGTCAGGAGAAGAAGGGAATGACAGAGGATGAGATGGTTGGATGGTATCACCGACTCAATGGACATGAGTTTGAGCAAACTCTGGGAGATGGTGAAGGACAGGGAAGACAGGTGTGTGTGCTGCAGTTCATGGGGTCACAAAGAGTTAGACATGACTTAGTGACTGAAAAGAACAACAATCTTTTTCTCCCACCCCTTTCAGAGAGATTGTTTCATATATTTGTACAAAACTCCCTTTTCCTGATTTCAGTCCATGTAGTCAGCCTCAGGCCGTCTCTGGGACTGCCTCTTTCTCCTGACTTCCCTTCCTCTCTTCCACCCTTCTGCCTTCTTCTTGGAGCCTGATTTCGTCCTGCTCCCCTTCACCTGGTGTGGGCCAAGAAATATATATTCAGATTCTATCTTTAGGAGCAAAGGTGTGTTCTTACAATTGGTGGTGATGCTCCATGGAGAGGGGATGGGGTCCATTGTCCTACTTCAGAGGATAGAAACTAGGTGCTAACTTAATCACCATCCACAGACAGCGGGGGTGAACAGGAAGATGGGGTGAATAGGGTCAGAGAACACCTGCCAGATGAAGGACTGTGAAGACAGGCTGGGAGGCCGGGTGGGAATCAGCCATGCCATAGCCATGCTGCAATTTCACAGGATACAGATGTCCAAACTCAAATCATTCATGGAAACAAAATTTCATTTGCCTTTAAACATTTTGTCCTTCAAATGTCTCTAATATGTGTATTTTTAAAAAGTCATCAGAGTATTGGAATACTCTGAAAAATCACCCACTCCTTCTTAAAAGGCAATCTAAATAACATTCTTGTAGTTATAACAGTCTCTGTGGCTCTAGGGTGGTGGGGGGCTGAAGCATCAAGTGACATCCTCATCAGTTCTGTCCCTGGGGATGAGGAGGGAGCCTAACAGCTGAGCACTTCTTGCCTTTGATAAATAACTTTCTTATTCTAATTACACCTTTCCCTAAAGTAACTTTTCCAGCTTACTCTTTCATCCCACTCCTTACATCCCCTGTTTAAAAGGAGCCTATTCAGACAGCTTGTGAACAATGCTGCTTCGGGATGGTTTAATGGGGGGTAAGGAAACCTGTAGAGGGTCTTATCTGGGGTGAGCGTCTCAAGCATCTAAGATTATCTCCCTGTCACCTTGTGACCCGTCTTCTTCATGCTACCTTTTAATTTTGGTAGCAATTACGGTGTATATGGATAATGCCCATTAGCATATTCATGGTCATCTCGTCATATTTATTGTCCACACAACTCATTAATCTTCATCTACTTTGTGTGCTTGACAGCTCAATCTATTTTGCAATCTCTGGGAAGCAGCCATAGCCCCCCAAAGCCTTTGTTTTCCTGTAAATAAACTGTGTTGGGGACCAGAGGACAATGGTGCATCCCACGGTGATTGACACCAGCCATGGCTCCTAATCAGGATGGGACTTCATTGCCAGCTGAGTCGAGTGCATTATGGGCCATTGTTCCATCGCTGCCAGGGCAAGAACACACACAGACAGTCACCTTCGCAAGATGGGTTGATTGTTCTTCAAGATTAGACCGAGGTGCCTTATTATCCGTCCCAGACAACAAGGCATCTCACCCAAACAGACACATTTGCAGGAACGGCCAGTACACTGGCTGGATTTGAATTGCTAATGTATAATCTGCCCAGCACAGATGTGCAATGAATATTTGGATGTTGTTTTGCCCGTCAGTCTAGGAGGCTGAATTGATGAGGTGATGAGTATTCAATGATGGGTTCTGGACATGGGCCAACAGCAGAGTTTGAGCACTTGGACTGGAGATAATCATATTACCCCCCAAAGTGCCTTAGCAGTAATTCAGTGATAAATTCTGTTACAGAGGCTGTTTGGTGGGAAGTTTTTTCCTTTTTGGTGCAATTAGATGTTCTGTTATGCTTCTAAGACTTGGGACACATATAGAAGTTGCCTTCTGTCCTTACTTGCCAACTGTTAGGGCTGTGAGTAACACAGAACTGACTTGAGTTTGAATTGGCCATTTTTGAGCCTATTTTCTCAAGCTCAGTGTGCCTCAGTTTCCCCACCTATTAAAATGGGTTTAAAAAGTCTATCAACCATATACAGCTGCCATGACAACTCAATGAATTGATACCCATAGAATAAGTCCTAGAATAGTGCCTGACTCATAGTAAGTGCTTACCAAATATTAACTATAAACATATTATTCGTTGCTTGCTTGCTCTTGAGATTACTGTGGTCAAATAGGTTGGGTACACTGGAAATAAAAGTAAACCACCTTCAGTATCTCAAGATGTCTCTTGGCCTTCACCATGCTACTTTGCCTAGTACATTCACAACTGTATGGAACACTTCCCACACTTATTTGACCATGAAAGCCTTTTCTCTGGAGCATCTTTTAAACCTGATTTTGCCTAGAACATACTATAGTAAAATCTACCTAGAAGATGTTAACACAACAGTTGAAAAGGTTTAAAAAAAAAACACATGATTTATAATTTTATATAAAATCACACTATTAATATGTGAAGTCAATGGGAATTAATTATGCAAATACATGTATTCTCTCTAAAAAAAATGGTACTCAAAGTGTATTCTTAGGAAGAGGATGATAGCTCTGAAGGAGGAACTCAAGAATGGCAGACAAGGACTTGTAGGAAGTGATGAGACCAGTTGTATTATTGTATTGAAATAATTCCAAACAACTGCAGCAAGTATCTTGTCAAAACTGATATCAAAAGATTAAAATATTTAGAAGAAATTATTTTACTAAAATAATGGGCTATTGGCATATATCAATGCAGATCAAAAGAAAGAAGGGAAAAGGCAAAGCAAGTGTCTTTTTTTAAGAAACAGAAGAAGGTAGAAAGGATGATGCACTTCTGTCTAATAAAGGTATAATAAAAATAACCCCAGTCATCCTTAATGACTTTAAAAATATATATAATAAATCATTAAAGGCCAATACTCTTAGATCTGAGGTAAAAAACCTTTAAATACAAGGTTTCTCTGCTTATTAGATAAATAAAAATTAAAAATGGAATATTCAAAATTAAAATGAGTAAAATAAAGTCAGGTCTGACAATATTAATATCAAGCAATGTAGAGTCAAAGAGTATGAAACTGTTAACTTCATTTCTTTATCCCCAGGCCCTTGCACAAGGTTGGTTGTGAACAGATATTAGCCAGATGTATTGTGGAAGTAGAAGCAAAGGGCTAAAGTTATATGGGAGGGATAGTTTGTCTGCCAGGGCTCCTTGAGTGTAAGATCTTCATTTTTTTACACCTATTTTTTTCTTCTCAACTCACCTTCTTCTGGGAACTGCTTCCTCCTCCTTCCTCTGGACCCTCCTGGACTCCTTTCTCCCAACTATGTGATTCCTCCCACTGTGTGAGCCCAGGTCCTGCCCACAGTGGATGGGAGCCCACCTGAGCCCAGCAAACAATAGTACCTTGCTTCCTGACTTGCTTCCTTACTTTTGGGGAAGACACCTGCATCAAGAAGGCTCCATCATTGTCTTTGATGATGTCTTTTCAAATGCTGATAAAGAAGGCTGGTTCTCCTTTGGTGATACAAACAGTAAGATGGAGGTTCTCCACTGCTATTGGTGGTCATGTTTCCTGCCATAAGAAACTAGCCTATAATGAAAGACAGTGATGTCATATATTATGTCAAAATTGGTTTTCTGATAGCATGTGAATTCCTAGTTCCATCTGAACCTCAAGCCTACCATTTCCCACTTCATTTATGCAATTTTTTTCCTTGAATCATCTATCCCTATAACTTCCTAAATAAGTCCCCTTTTCTGCATTAGCTACAATTGGGTTTCTGTCGCTTGGAATCAACAGTTCTAATACAGTTTTATCTGTTAAGAAGACATAGTGGTATGTCCTGATGTGTGATATCGTATTAGTTCAGTCGTTCAGTCATGTCCAACTCTTTGTGACCCCGTGGACTGCAGCACACCAGGCCTCCTTGTCCATCACCAACTCCTGGAGATTACTCAAACTCATGTCCATTGAGTTGGTGATGCCATTTAGCCATCTCATCCTCTGTTGTCCCCTTCTCCTCCTGCCCCTAATCCCTTCCAGCATCAGGGTCTTTTCCAGTGACCCAACTCTTTGTATTAGGTGGCCGAAGTATTGGAGTTTCAGCCTCAGCATCAGTCCTTCCAATGAACACCCAGGACTGATCTCCTTTAGAATGGACTGATTGGATCTCCTTGCAATCCAAGAGACTCTCAAGAGTCTTCTCCAACACCACAGTTCAAAAGCATCAATTCTTCGGCGCTCAGCTTTCTTCATAGTCCAACTCTCACATCCCTACATGACTTCTGGAAAAACCATAGCCTTGACTAGACAGACTTTTGTTGGCAAAGTAATATCTCTGCTTTTTAGTATTAGTTACTGAACTGCTAAGTTAGGTGTCCAGGTCCCACAATGAAAGGGAGCATATAATTTGGCTGAAAGCAAGATGGACAAGGTAACTCAGTTTGAAAATAAACATCATCAGGTTTTTTTTTTTTTAATTTCTATTTTTTTGTATTACTGAATACTTTTGCAACCTTTTCACATGCATACTTTATTCTGATTTTCCTTGTTTTTTTCTTTTAAAAATTTTAATATTTGCCTTTAGAATTTAAAGTTAATAATTTTCCTGCTACGTTGCTTACAGTAGCAAACAACTGGAGCAATCCTAATATATAATAGTAAGGGATTAATTAGGACAAACTATACATCCCAAATAGGGCAATAGTTGGAAACACAAATGTTTCTCTCTGACTCTTTGCAACCTCATGGAGTGTAACCTACCATACTCCTCCTTCCATGGGATTTTCCAGGCAAGAGTACTGGAGTGAGTTGCCATTTCCTTCTCCAGAGGATCTTTCCAACCCAGGGATCGAACCCGGGTCTCTCACATTGTAGGCAGATGCTTTACCATCTGAGCCACCAGAATATATAATAGTAAGGGATTAATTAGGACAAACTATACATCCCAAATGGAGAAGGCAATGGCAACCCACTCCAGTACTCTTGCCTGGGGAATCCCATGGATGGAGGAGCCTTGTGGGCTGCTGTCCATGGGGTCACTAAAGGTCGGACACGACTGAGCAACTTCACTTTCACTTTTCACTTTCATGCATTGGAGAAGGAAATGGCAACCCACTCCAGTATTCTTGCCTGGAGAATCCCAGGGACAGAGGAGCCTGGTGGGCTGCCATCTGTGGGGTCGCACAGAGTCAGACACGACTGACATGACTTAGCAGCATACATCCCAAATAGGGTAATAGTTGGAAACACAAATGTCTAAAAACATACTGTAAGAACGTAAGTGACCAATAAGATTTTATGTTTTCTTTTATATTTGAATTTTTTAATGAGAAAATCAGCTTATGGAGTATCAGAAAATATAAGCAAACAAAATAAGATTTTAATGCCTGCTGATTAATCACACCCATCTGATTGCTGGGAAAAATATAAACAACCTCAGATATGCAGATGACACCACCTCTTTGCAGAAAGCAAAGAGGAACTAAAGAGCCTCTTGATGAGGGTTAAAGAGGAGAGTGAAAAAGCTGACTTAAAACTCAACATTCAAAAAACTAAGATCATGGCATCCAGTCCCATCACTTCATGGCAAATAGATGGGGCAAAAGTAGAAACAGCAACAGATTTTATTTTCTTGAACTTGAAAATCACTGCAGATAGTGATTGCAGCCATGAAATTAAGACACTTGCTCCTTGGCAGAAAAGCTATGACAAACCTAGGCACTGGATTAAAAAGCAGAGATGTCACTTTGCCAACAAAGGTCCATATAGTCAAAGCTATGGTCTTTCCAGTAGTCATGTACAGATGTGAAGTTGGACCATAAAGAAAGCTGAGTGCTGAAGAATTGATGCTTTTGAATTGTGGTGCTGGAGAAGACTCTTGAGAATTGACTGGACAGCAAGGAGATCAAATCAGTCACTCCCAAAGGAAATCAACCCTGAATATTCACTGGAAGGACTGACGCTGAAGCTGAAACTCCAATACTTTGGCCACCTGATGTGAAGAGTTGACTCACTGGAAAAGACCCTGCTACTGGGGAAGATTGAGGGCAAGAGCAGAAGGAGGCAACAGAGGATGAGATGGTTAGGTAGCCTCAGTGACTCAATGGAATGAATCTGAGCAAATTCCAGGAGACAGTAAGGACAGGGAAGCTTGGCATGCTGTAGTTCATGGGGTCACAAAGAGTTGGATACAACTTAGCAACTGAACAACAATAATATAAATAACTCATGCACATATATTATCACACTTATTCAAAGACTTTTATTTTCTACAAAAAATGGGACTACATCACACGTGCTTTTTTAAAAAAATCAACTTAATGAGGTATAACTGACATGCAATAACATGTACTCATTTTGAGCATACAGTTGATTAATTCTGACAAATTTAGAAACCCTTATAACCACCACCATAATAAAGATATAGGACATTTCCATCATATCAAAAGCTCCTTTGTACCCTTTCCTAGTCAATCTCTTATCCTGGGCCACAGGCAGTAATCAGCTTTCTATCACTATAAAATAACTTTGCTTTTTCTTTCCTTAAGGTTTCATCTTCATGGAATCATACAATACGAACTCTTTCTGTGTCTGACTTCCACTTAGCATACTTCTGAGATTCATCCACATCACTGCACTCATGAGCATTTCGTTCTTTTTATTGGTGAGAAATAGTCCATCCCATGAATGTACCACAATCTGTGTATCTGTTCACCTGTTGATGGACGGTTTTTCAGTTTTTGACCATTAATGAAAAAAGCTGCCATGAACATTTGAATAAGTCTTTGTTTAAATATGTTTTCACTTATTTTAGGCAAAATTTCTACAAGTGGAATTGATGGGTTGTATGGTGTCACGTTTAACTTTGTATGCAACTTTCAAAGTTGTTCTGAGTTGATTCCATTTTCTACTCCTGTTAGCAATGTGTGAGAAGTCCAGGTGCCACACACTCTCACCAACATTTTTACTGAGTCTTCAGCTTTATGGGTGTACTGGTGCCTCACTGTGGTTACTTTGTATGCAACTTTCAAAGTTGTTCTGAGTTGATTCCATTTTCTACTCCTGTTAGCAATGTGTGAGAAGTCCAGGTGCCACACACTCTCACCAACATTTTTACTGAGTCTTCAGCTTTATGGGTGTGACTGGTGCCTCACTGTGGTTTGATCTGCACTTCTTTTAGGGCCACTGATGCTGAACACCTTATCATGCGCTTACTGGCCATTTGTAGAGCTTCTGTGAAATGGCCCTTCAAACCTTCCCCCATTAAAAAAATGTGGGGTATTTGTTCTCTTGCTGTGAAACTTCTTTACATATCCTGGGTGCAGGTCTTTATTATATATTTTCTTCTAACCTGTGACTTTTTAATTTTTATAAATCAGTGTCCTTTGAAAAGCAGTTTTTAACTTCGATGAAGTCAGCTTACCAACTTTCCCTTTTGTTTTGTGCTTTTTGTATCCTATCAAAGAAACTTTGCCTACCCCAAAGGCTGTGGAGATCTTCTTTTCTAACTTCTATAGTCTGGCTTTCATGTTTAGGCCTATGATCCACTTCATTTCTGCATATAGTATGAGGTAAAAATTCCTGGCAGAAATTAACTGACTGTCAGTTCAGTTCAGTTGCTCAGTCGTGTCCGACTCTTTGCGACCCCATGAATTGCTGCACACCAGGCCTCCCTGTCCATCACCATCTCCTGGAGTTCACTCAGACTCACGTTCATCGAGTCCATGATGCCATCCAGCCACCTCATCCTCTGTCGTCCCCTTCTCCTCCTGCCCCCAATCCCCCCCAGCATCAGAGTCTTTTCCAATGAGTCAACTCTTCCCATGAGGTGGCCAAAGTACTGGAGCTTTAGCTTTAGCATCATTCCTTCCAGGTGCAGACGTAATTTAGGACTCTATTCTGTAGCACTCTACAGTTTACACATCAGCTTCACATCCTGTGTGTCACTGAATCATTTCATTCAGTCCTCTTACTCTCTTCACAACCATGTTATGGGGTGGGCTTCTTAGACCTGATTATACCCATTTTATAGATAGAGAAACCTAGACTTGAGGATTATCACCTTAGGACACCTTCTCAATAGCTGTGGAACCCTGAAATTCTGGCTTAAGTCATATAGAAAAGTAAAGGCTGATCTGGTATCATCAACTTAGCAGTCTGTTTTAACTCTGCCTGTCAATTTCTTGGGTGGGTGGTAGGTCACAAAGGTAAATCACAACCGTGCAATGCCTGTCTACTCCCCCGCCCCACCCCAGCCAAGCCCCCAACACACACAGATACACACATAACATACACACAACCCCCGAGAGACATCTAGGCTGTATTTGTCTCAAAAGACATCAGTGGCTGCCTAGTGATAGTGCTTCCTAAAAAACAGTTCAGCACTTGCTTGTGGTCCTCTTTCTGGATCACCAGACCGGTTCACCCTTACTGTGAGCTCCACCCAATCCGCATCCTCTGGGCAAGGACAGAGTGCTGGCTCCAGCAGCCACTTGGCTCAGAGTCAGCACGGTGAAATCCCTGCCTCTCTCCGCTCTCAAGGGTTCCTGTTTAATCAGAGGACAGCTGTCACTAGCTGAGCCCCCCACCCCTAGGCTAGCAGGCACGAGAGCACTAGTGTCTGGATGGTGGCACCCTCACAAGCTGTTGGGGATACAGCTGCAGGGGACTGAGGTTAGGAATGAAGTAGTAGGGAGCTCAAAGTGGCCTGAGATAAGGGGCTTCTGACAGTCGAGGTGGCGTGAGGCACTTCAAAATGAACTCAGAATGAACTTCAACGGTCCCTGCGTGACTTCAGGCAGGTCCCGTGCTCTGGGGGCCTGTATTCCCACCCATGCAAGAGCACATTAGGTTGGGTGATTTCTGGGGTCCTAGTCAGCTCTGAGTGGACCCAATTCTGGGACCTAGAGATGCAAAGAAAGGAGGTCACACAACAGTGATGTTGGCCGAGGTGGAGGGAAAAGGCCTGATGATCAACACGGATAGGGGATGAGCAGAAGGCAGGGCAGGGGAGTGTACAAGTGCCTCGTTTTCTTTAAGGATGAAGACAATTAAAGTGAAACTGGCATATTGGGCTGGTCAGAAGGTGGCAAGGCATTTATTGATGAGGCATCCATAGTACAACTGAAAGAATCCTCGACCTGGTGCAGGGCTTCACAGCGGTAAGCCTCAGCTTCTCCACAGTGAGCATGGCTACAATAATTACCTGGAATGATGCTGAAAAGAGCTCTGCCACAACCTAATCCCATAAACACAGTATTCTTAAGAATACAAATACTCTATAATTAAGGATATTAAATCCTATTTTTCCATGTTCTATAAAGTAATTAGCCTCCAATTAAAATAAATAAACTTACAAAAAAAAAAAAAAAAGAGCTCTGCCAACTCTAAAGCCTTCCCAAACAGGAGTTCAGTATCACTAGTCATTAGATCCTTTCCAAACAGGAAGAACCACAATACTGCTCCCCCTTAGCTGACCGAGTGGACATCTTTTCTATGTTCATGCCTCGATCCCCACCTCCAACTTGCGCACATGTATAGAATCTGAGCTAACTGGTGGAGATCCATGAAGGGCCAATAGGGGTCAAGAGTTGCATCCATGTGCATATGGGAATGAGCTGACGTGGGAAGACAGCCACCTCTTTGAAAGAAGAGGCATGAGAAAGAACCTTTTGGCTCCCATCTCCAGTTCACCCAGGCTTAGGGAGCAGGGGGCGGGCATGACAGTATTTTCTGGCACGGGTTCTTTCAAACACTCAGCTCTTAAAACCCTTTGAGTGACCTCTCTGGTGGTTCAGTGGTTGAGAATCTGCCTTGCAATGCACAGGATTTGGGTTCAATTCCTGGTTGGGAAACTAAGAGCCCAAGTGCTGTGGAGCAACTAAGTTCACGTTGTAACTATTGAAGCCGAAGCGCTCTTGAGTCCACAACTAGCGAGTCTGTGCCCTTGCAAGGAAATATCCCGCATCATGAAACTGAGACCTGACACAAGCAAATAAATTAAAAAATATTAAAAAATAAAAAAACCCAAAATCAGCTTGAATTTCTGCTTTGTCAAAGTAAATGACCCTGATAACTCCACTAGGACTTTGAATGACCCAGTGTTACTCAGTGAGGGCTACTGAGCAGGATTCCTCATGGGCTTGGCAATAGGGCCATGGGGTGCATGTGGGATGCCAGTACCTCTTTTAGGTTCAGAGCACTAATCTGAAGACAGAGTATCTTGTCCCCCAGCTTTGCTTTGAATCAAAGAATGTTGAACTTGTTCTGAATTTCATAAAGTATTAATGGTCATATGATATTTATGCTTGTCAAAGGAGAGTTGGCTGAGAAATTCTGGTATAGTGCCATCTGGGATGGATCAGGTAATTGGGGTCAAATCCGGTCTACTCATGTTTCAGTTGTGCCTTTCAGCAAGTCTTTCATCGCTCTGAGCTTCCTTGTGTATAAAATGAGGGACAATCATATCCACCTTAGAAGATTGCTCTGAAAAGGGAAGATGAGTAACAAACAAAGCCTTTCTAAACCTGGGGACCTGAACAGCTGTGCCTGCAGTAGGGTAGAGGACTTCTGACTGAATAAACACACATGAGCTTGGGCAGGGTGGAGGTACACTGAAGAATGGTAAAGTGGCCGGACATAGGCATCAGAAAGCCTTGAACGCTGCTCATCTCTCCAGGCTGTGTGACACAAGCAACTGCTTAACCATCCTAATCTCTAAAGGGAAGAGTACCAAAACTTCATAGAACCGTTAGGATTAAGTGAGCTGTCTGATATGGGCCACAGTTAAGTGTTAGAATTCCTAATGTTAACATTCTGGCAGTTTACTTCAGTTTTCCGTGCTTCTGTGCTCCCTAATTTCAGCTTAGTTCCGGAAGCTGTGAATACTACTCCTATGGGCAAAGCTTCATCCTAGGTCTAGGAGGTTGGAGTTAATATGCCAGAGGCTGGAAGCTCAGGCTTGGCTCTACATCCTTTCCAGATCTGTGGTCTTACTGTCACCTGCTGTGGCTTAAGACAATGAAGGGAAGTTAAACTTAAGACCCACAAATTCATGTAGTCCACTTTCGAAGGATCTGCATAGAAATGGTCAAAAAGGCAAAAGTTTTAGTGCTTGGAATGGGTAAGCATCAGTTATGGCTCAAAGCATGACCGAGTCTGTCTTTCCTAAACTCAGTGGACAGAGTCATCAGGTCTTTCTGGAAAGGCTGCTGTTCCCTGAGAAACACATGCACCAAACCACAAAAGATGGAATGATCCTCTTTACCGGGTGGCAAGCTTTCACAACACCGAAGAGAACTCAACTGAACTTCCTATTCCATAAGACTCAATAAACCTGACACTCTCATTTTAGAGAACTTCTTGTTGGTACAGTGATTTCATTAAAATACTTCTGCATATAGCATGACAAATCACAACCTGAAACTCTATCCTCTCAAGAACCTCAAGAACAATATAGTAGTGCAGCAGGAACCCATGTGGAACTTCTGTAGTAATTTTTGATATCCCCAAATTGCAAAACTAGCTAGCATCTACATAGCCCATACTCTGTGTCAACTACTATTTTAAGTACTTTACATATATATAACTCATCACAACTCTATGAGCAAAGTACAAGAGTACAGTTACTCAACTTTACAGATGAAGAAGCTGAGCCAGAGATCAAGCAATTTGCCTAAAGTCACATCAGTTAATTAGGCTCTCGGGTCTTTGCTCTTAGAGTTGATTAATGTGGAGCCTTTGGCCAGTGATCTTTATTATTTTTTAAAAATGAATTTTGCTTTAAAGATGCACTGAAAACTGCTTTATGTTTATTTGTACTTAGGTGGTGGTGTTGGTATCTGGCTCTTGCAACTTCATGGACTGTAGCCCACAGGCTCCTCTGTCTATGGGATTTTCCAGCTTGCCATTTCCTTCTCCAGGGGAACCTCTCGCCCCCAAGATCAAACCTGCATCACCTGCACTGGCAGACAGACTCTTTACCAAGCCATCAGGAAAGCCCCTTATGTACTTAGACAAACAGGTAAATAACTAACTTTAAGACTGGTAAGTGCTATGAGAAGGTCAGAAAATGTGGAAGGGGAAGGCTGCTTCCAGTTGGGTAGAGGGTCAAGGAAAGCTTCCCAGCAGCGGCATCTGAGTTAGGCCTTGAAGGATAAAAAACACTAGTGTCTTACATTTAATAAAACATGAATGTTAATGAAGTTGACGACACAGATGACACCAGGAAACAAAAGTCTGTTAGTTGCTCAGTCATGCCCAACTGTTTGTGATCCCATGGATTGCAGTGCACCATCCCCCCCCCCGCCTCCCCTGCCCAGGCTCCTCCATCCATGGGATTCTCCAGGCAAGGATACTGCTGTGGTTTGCCATTTCCTTCTCCAGGGGATCTTTCCAACACAGGTCTCCTGCCCTAAACAAAATGCATACCACATGCGTGACAACAGCCACTCATTCCAATATCCAGCTACTCTAGTTTCTGAGTTAAGGCTTGGCTGTCTATATTCCTAATACCACACAACAGATCATGGAGGCGGAAATCTAGTATTTTCTCTCTTCCTATGATAAATATCTTTTATTATCATATCTGTGTGCAAAGTACAATAAACCATCTTCTTAAAAAACAAAAAACACAGAGCATTCTTGCTATGGATCCAGGCAAAGGTATGACTAACAAAAATTTCCTCACAGAGGTCACTGAACACTGAGGTGGACTAATTCTAGGAACTATAGTAACTGTCTTCTCATGAAGCCAAATTAATCAACTTTGATGACACATTTTAAGTATTAAAACCAAATAAGGCACAATATGACTCAAAGTTTATGAGTAACAATAATCTAGAGAACATATAATTAAAATATTCTGCTGAACATGGAACTGTACCACATCTATATCTTAATCACCATTGGCAACACTCAGAATTATTATAGCATAAAAAATATTATTTTTCTGAAAAAGTAGTCTGGGAGGTATAGGGTAGAGGAAAGTGACTCAGATTCAAGTATATTAAAAAAATTTTTCTTCTTCACTAGATACTAGGTTTTTTCCCTTTGGTTTCAAAGCTGGGTGTATAATCTACAAATGTGATATTAATGAATACAATATAAAGACTTCAAAAAATATATGATTATACCAGCAGTTTGGTGACATACTGGTAAAGCTGTTCAGTAAATGCTTCAGGGGAAAACTTCTCTTTCACCCGGTTTCTTCCAGCCAGTCCCATTGTGGCTTTTAAGGAAGGTTCACGGATGAACTTTTCTATTGCTTCTGAGAAGTGCTCTGGGTCAGGATCACACAGAAATCCTGTGACACTGTGGATGATGGACTCAAGGGCCCACCTGAATTAACAGCAATGACGGGGCACTGCATGTACATGGCCTCCAAGGGAACGATGCCAAAGTGCTCATTGCTGGGTGTGTAAAGGACACACGTGCAGCCTTGGAGGAGTGAGATTTTCTGTTTGTCTGAGCAAGACCGAAGGAAGGTCACATACTGACCGAGGTCAGACTGCTGGACCATTTTCTTCAGTTCCTGGTAGTGCTGTACGTTCTCCAGGACTCTCTCATCATAACCACCTGCAATGATCAGATGAACTTTGTCCCAATCTTGGGATGCCAGTCTTCCACGCAGCTTTATAAGGGCTTCTAGTGCCAAAGTCAGATTTTTCTTCCTTTCATACCTGTTGATGGAGAGGAATATGAATTTTTTCCCCTGGGGGACTATGTCATCAAGCTTTTCAGGAACAGCAGAATCAAAGCTGATGATATTCAGAGATGGGTAGAGGACAGCAGGGTCTATGTGAGCCAGGGACTTGAACGTTTCCTTGAAAATGGCAGCTGTGAACCGGCTGTTGACCAAGATGCAGTCTGCCATGCCTGTGGTATACTCCTCTACCCAGTCAATTGGGGCCCTGTATAGGCGTTTAATAAAAGAATCTCTTCTGGTGAGAAGCAGATCTGGGAAGTGACAGTAAAACAGGACTTTCTTACGCCGTCTGGCCAGCTTGAACACGGGGATACAGGCAGACACCTAGCCAAAGCAAGAATCAGGAGATGAAGTGACTAGTCAGCTCAACTTCAGCCAAATTAAATGAACAGGCACCTGCCCTGCCTCCTTGTTCGTGAGTCCCTTGTGGGCAATGTCTGATTTTCCTTTGTGTTCCCCCAGACTCTCACCTAGTACAATGCCTGGTGCATAGAAGGCTGGGAGACATTTTCTGGATATATGCTAAATATTTAAAGTTGCAAGTCCAGTGGTTTCCTCTAGAAGAGCACTGTCTAAGGGAAAGAAAAAAAATCTAGTAACTATGCAACAACTTTTTAAAGGTTAATTTTAATGTATTCTAAAGTATATCACTTCAAATGTAATCAATAGTTAAGTTAATAAAAATCTTCTCATCTCTTTTTTTCACATTAAATCTTTAAAATCAGATGTGTATTTTACTCTTACAGTACATCTCAGTTCAGGCTGGTCTCATTTCAAGTGTTTATAGTCACCCAGGGCTAGTGGCTACCACACTGGAGTCATTCTAGAATTTACCTCCTCCTAAGGAACAGAATGAATGAACGATAGTAGTTTAGTGTAGTTTAGAGTGGAATCAAGATTGCCAGGGCTTGAATTTCAGCTCTACTAGCTAGCTGTGGGCCTTCTTCTATAAGGTGGTGACAATTATAGTTTAAAAATATATATATAGTTTTGGTCATTATTAAGTGCACTGGTGTTATGTAAAACCTGTAAGAATGTAGCACACACTATGTGCTCAGTATTTATTGAAATGTTAACCATAATCATCACTAGAGACTTTCCTTCCTGTTGAGTAATCTTTACAAATCACTTAATCTCTAGCTCACTTAACACCTGAAAAAGGTGAGCTTTATGGGTATTGGGAGATTTATTCAAAGCTACTTAGAAAGTAGCAGACATGGAACTAGAACCCAGGCTTGGCCAAGCTCGTTTGTCCACTACAGTCTCAGCTGCCTGATGCTTACTGACTAGTTTTACACATATGGATTGCTTGGGAAATGCCCATGTTTCTCCAAAAAAAGTAACCTGCACACAAGCAAGGATGACAAAAGTAACTTGGAAGTTAACAATTAAATACAGATACAAACGTGATGCCAATTCTACCTATCCGTTTGGCAAAGATTAAAACAGTTTACAACAGCCAATGTGCAGAGTAAGAGGCTCTATCGCTGTGGGAGACTAGAAGGACACAGCCTCTTTGGAAGGCAAATTTGGCAAGCTATACTGTCATTTAAGACATGCAACTTTTGGACCTACCAGTTTTATTTCTATGGATTTCAAAGACAATGCTTGCAGAAATACAAAAAAAAATTAAAGATATAAGGATGTTTATTACAACACTGAACTGGGACTTCTCTGGTGGGTCCAGCATTGCTGTTTCAATGTAAGGGGTGCAGGTTCCATCCCTGGTCAGGGAACTAGATCCTACATGTGTGCAGTGCGGGCCAAAAAACCAAAAAAACCCCAAACGGATTTATTCACACAAAAAGACTGGTCACATTGCTACTGTCCTTTAGCAGAAAAATGTATAAAGTATGACAAGGTCAAACAAAAGCAAATTTTCCAGTCGTTGTGAAGAATGAAGTGAATCTGTAATACTGATATATAAGGATGTCCTAAGCAAAACTTTTTGGTGAAAAAGAGCAAGTTGACCAATAGTAGGTGTGTCATAATCTTAATTATAAATAAATAGATGCATCTATAAACAGACATCATATGCTAGTACAGCCACAGAGAATTTCTGAATGCATACAGAAACTGTTAATAGTACCTCTCTTTAGGGAGCGGAACCAGGATGGGGTTTTTACATTAGTCTTTCACAGTATTTGAATTTTTAGTCCTGAGTAAATGTTACTTTTTAAAATAAAAAAAAACTGGGGGGGGGGGGCGGGGGGGTGGAGAGAGACATAAAAAGGATCCGGAACAGCTAGAGTCCAGATCTAGGTAAAGGGCTTGGACTTTTCTCCAAAGGCTAATGGGGAGCCATGTTAAAATTTTAACAGGGACATGACATGCTGAGCTGAGTTTATAAACACATTACACTACTGAGGAACAGAATGCTTGACACTGAAAGTTATAACGGGGCACGTGTAGCCTGGTGGGGGGGGGGGCGGGGTGGTGGAGAGAGACATAAAAAGGATCTGGAACAGCTAGAGTCCAGATCTAGGTAAAGGGCTTGGACTTTTCTCCAAAGGCTAATGGGGAGCCATGTTAAAATTTTAACAGGGACATGACATGCTGAGCTGAGTTTATAAACACATTACACTACTGAGGAACAGAATGCTTGACACTGAAAGTTATAACGGGGCACGTGTAGCCTGGAAGTAGTGTCAACAGGAATAATGCCAATAGGAGAGACACAAGTTACTGAGAAGTAAAACTTCTGAAGGCTGGCTTCTAATGTTTGCGTTTCTTAGAGCGAGCACCAAGGCTCATATGCTTCAGAATCACCCGACGATCCAGTGAAAATGCAGATTTCGGGGGCACACCTCAGGGGCCCAGGATGAAAACTCCTGAGGGTGGGGCCAAGTAATCTGCCACTTCAGCTTGTCCATACTAAAGTTCGAGCTCCATGGTGTCACTCCCACTCTAACCTCTCCAGATCAGTTCCCACCTTTCCGAACCACAGACCGAAAGAGGTCAGCAGAGGTCCTGGGGGAGCACCTCTCAGGGGTGAGTCAACAGGAACCGCGAGGGTCGGGCAGGGCCGCCTCACCTGGTCGCACACGACCACGTCGAACTCCTCATCGCCAAGGAACAGCACGTAGAGAGCCAGGAAGACCATGCGCACGTAGGCGCAGACAGCGGCGCCACGGCCGCCCCAGCCCAGGCTGCGAGGCAGCCAGTCTCCGGCGCAGTGCACCGACAGCTCACGGCTCTCCGCAAAGCAGTGGCCTGGGTCGTAGTGCGCCGTCCAGATCTTCACGCTACATCCGCGCGCCTGCAGCGCCAGCGCCGCGTCGAGCACCAGTCGCTCGGCGCCGCCCACGCCCAGGTCTGGGTGCAGGAACAGCACGGCTGGCTTAGGACCTGGGTCCGCATCTCGGCCCGGCTTCTCCGCCATGGCCAGGAAGCCACGCCCGCGCGGAACGCCCGCGCCACCAGCCATCTTAAGGGCTTCCGCGCAGGCTCCTTAGTCCGGCTTCCCAGCTGGCCCTAGCGGCGCGTGCGTCGGTTAGGCCACATCAGCGCGAATCTGTGGGTGTCTAATAACTGCCGGAGGAAATTTCTGGTCTCACCATGGCTATATCTTCCCATTGGTAGAGACTTGATTCTAGGAAGGACGTTGTGGCCCAAGGGAAAAATATAGGAGGCCTGTAATTCCCATACAGCTGCTCATCAAATCTTTCAGAGCAGAATTGCTACAGGCATATCGTGGGACAGCCCAGGCGTCCCGGAGTCAGCAAGGGCCCTGCCAGCAGGTCTCGGGGCGGGACCTGGGTTATTTCTCTGGCTCCAAGGCTCTACCGCTCCTTTGCAGTTCACTTCAGCTCCCGGCCACCCTCCTGTCTTCAACATGGTATGTGGCCCAAGTCTCCCTCCTTGTCCCGCTTTCTCCTAGGCGCCCCGATTCCTGTCTCCCGCAGTTTCCTTGCCTTCCCCAGCGTCCCAGTGCGTGTCCCGGTCTCGGCCGTCTGGGCCAGGAAACTGGGGGCTGACCGGCGGCGCTCACCACTCTCTGTTCTTGTCTTCCTCTGCAGCCTGGCCCGGCCCCCAGTGGCACTAACGTGGGCTCCTCAGGGCGCTCTCCCAGCAAAGCAGTGGCGGCCCGGGCGGCGGGATCCACCGTCCGGCAGAGGTAAGGATTCTTGCGAACTTCTCGGCTGTGGGCTCCTAGGGATGGGGCCCAAGAATTCGTTGGTCTTGAGAAGGAGACCCCTGAATGTTAACATCCATAGGGGCAAAACGAACTTCTGTGATGTGACCATACGGGTAAAGAGTTTTGGGTCTTTTATGTCTCGAGAGGGAGGCAACATTTTCTTTGCTCAGTTTTGAGTATCACTCTTGAGAAAGGAAAGTTAAACTGGAGTAAGGTCACAGCACTGAGAAAAGTGACGTCCTTAAACTGGTATCTTTAGACCTGAGCCTGGCACATCTCTGTCTGGAAGTCCCACACTCAGTCTAACATGACTCGTTCAGTGCGCAGTTGTCTCCTTTGACCTCAGCTCCCGCCCCTAATTATGTCTCCTTACGACCTTACGGTACTGTTTAAACTCGTTCCCCCAAAGCCAGAACTTCAGCATCATCTTGGATTTTTTTTAATGCTCAGTCTTTATTCAGTACGTTTATATTGCACACTAAAACCTTCTCATCAGTTTAGCCCTCAGTTTCTCTCATCTAGAGAAATTTTGTACCTAACTCGTCTCCTCTCCAGGTAATTTGCACTCTAATGTGCCCTCTGATTCTGTCACACTGTTGGTTAGCTTCGGTGTTAGTTTCTTGTTGCTTAAACACTGGAGGGGACGGGGAGAGGGTTACCACGACTCTTTGCGGTGGGTTGTGTTTTTTTTTCCCTCTAGTCTGATTCTCTTCTCTCTCTCTCTCTATGATCTAGCAACAGTGAGCTTATTACTGTTTTCTGAACTCCCTAGACATCCATTCCCCCGCCCCCACCCTCCCCAGTTTCTGTATATCTTGAAGACTAGGCTCAGAGGTTATTTCCACTAGACGCCTTCCTAACTCCAAAGGCAACAGTAGCTCCTAGTCTTCTCTTTTACACCCAAGCATTTTGTTCATGCTCTTCTGATAGCATTTGTGTTTCCATATTTCTCTCCTTCATTAGACTTTGATAGAAACTGCCTGTTATCTCTGCCTTAGCATAAAACAATAGATGATGAGTGAAGGAAGGACTCAAACCACCCTGTAGTCTTGAGATTCCCCCCCTCCCCTCCTTTGGAAGGGGGCTTGTTATCTGGAGAGGAAAAGAACTTGAACAGTACATGAAAACTGTCCTCAAGGTTGTGACGAGGTGACGAGGGATGAGACTTTTCTTATCGGCTACAGTAAGTAAATCTAAAACTGATGATATGAACTCACCTGAGACAGATTTCATCTTAGAGCAAAAAAAACCCCCAAAACTTTAGTGGAACTGTCAGAAATGCTAAGATGATCCTGACTCATGCCCTGTCATCAAGATGTTCAAGGCAAGGTGGGGATGGACCAGCTGGAAAGCTGTGGTGTAGGTTATTTGGTCTTGGAGTGCTGTCTCGTTTCCACCCTGGGTTTCAGAGATTCTTTGTACTGGAATGGAAAATATGTATAGTAGGTACAGTTCCTTGGGGAATGGGTCTAGTTAATGAGAATTAGTAGGATTGTGGCAGGAAGTTGGGTCATCTGAGAACTTTTATAGGAAAAAAGAAAAAGAGAAATCATGTACTTATTAAATGTAACACAGTTATCTACTTAATAAAAATGAAATAATTGCTGCACAAGTGAAATGGAGAAACAAACATCTGAGGACATATGTAACTTATCAAGTTGTGGGTGTTGGTGTCATCTTTTAGAATTCAGTGTGGCTGGGGCCAGTGTAACTAGATACACCATGGTTATATTGAGACTCTACAGAGTTCCCTTCTAGAATGTTGGTACTCTTTTAGTGTTACTTCATGAGTGTAATATAGTAGATTTTGGCTGTCTATGAATATATTCCCTTTTTGTCAGTTTGTAAGAAAAAGATGAAGCTAATAGTTAATAACAGTGCTATGCATTATATAGCTCCCAGATCATTTTGTCTCCATGTTCAATGAGGTAACAGAGGTAGTACCTTGGAGAAGAAACTCTGGGGTTTAAGGTCAGGCCAGGGTTAGAGTCCTTGCTCTGTTGTTACCATATAAAAGGAAGTTGCTAGGATGAAAAGGAACAATAATGCATTATAAACTGTAAAGCTATAAAACCTACAATGTTTAGGATTAATGGAGGTCAGGGATAGTAAGATGATGGGCTAGCCAGGGGTATTAAGAAGTGATCAAATGGATACTTGAGGGAGCATGCCAGGCTCTGTTCCTGTCACGAGGTTGTATTTGTGGAGAAGCTAGATAGGGTTTGACCTCTGAACCTTATATTCCAATGTAAGAGACCACGGCTGAGGCAGATAGATAATTTCAGGCAGTAAGGCCAAGAGGAAAAGTTGGGTGTAGAATGGAGAGTGGGTAGGGATAGGGTGTTCAGAGTAGGTGACATGTGACTTGAAACCTAAGAGAGACAAGGGAGCAAATCACGCCATGGACGCCAGAAGACCACCAAGTTGGAACAAAGTGTGTTAAACGCTGGTTATGAAAACCATTGTGTTACTGTATAGAAAAGGCGGTTACACAGTGGCCAGAAAGAAAGGGTAAAATAGACCCCAAAGAAATTTAGCTTAAAATGTCCTGTGTGCCAGCAGATGTAAGAACTCTTCAGAGAGGCTAGACTGATTCCGTGAGCGGGTGGGGGGCTCCTTGAGATGCTGAAGACAGGAACTGGAGTAGGGTGGAGTGGGAGCAGGAGAAAGCACACGGCCCCAGTCTCGGCTCAGGGAAGACTTGTCAGGTCCACGCTGGGTGTATCATCTTGTTCAGATTTCATGTACTTAGGCCACCGAGTAGATGATGTGTATCTGTATGTGAAAGATCTTCTGGGTATGAAGTAGTCTGTAAATCCTTGTGTAATTATATCTACAATCAGTTTTCCCATAGAAACAGTCATATAAATGGAGTTAGAAGTTCCCAGCTAACCACACGACCCATAATTAACATGTCTGAAATATCATCTTTTGGGTACAGTACGCCTAAATCACTGTTTGATGCTGTGTTTAGACTTCTAACATGAACGCAGCTCTTTTTGCCAGAGCCCACACTGGAACCATCAGTCCATTCTTCCACTCAACACAGCAGGGCAGGCTCCCAGTGCTTCTTGCATTCAGAGTGTGGGATTAGGTTCATGGTAGGGTGAGGTGGGAGCAGGATCAGAGTTTGGAGGACAGTGAGAAGAGATGGTGGGGATGGGTGTTCACTTTTGGTCTTTCCTTGTATGCACGTCTCCTCGAAAATCCAGAACCGGCAGCCCACAGATAACTGGAACAGGATTTTGAGGATTTGGTTCATGGTGGGGGCCAGTGATGAAACGGGGCTTTCTATCTCTCCTCTTCCTGTCCCCTTCCCTAGAATTTATAAGTTGGTGATAAATGGGCTGAAGAAGGTTCTTATGACCTCTCTCACACTTACTACTTCTTTTCAAGTGGTCCCACTCTCACTCCTGAGTGGAGATGAGAAGTGGAACTGGAGGAGTGCTGTATGAGGGGATAGCTGCTGGGGAGGGTTTCCAGTGGCCCGGGAGGGGACAGGAGGGAGTCCCCGGTTCCTCCCAGGTCAGTGGCATTAGTGCTGTTCACTGCTTCTGTGTGCTAAGGCTGCCTTCCCCACACAGTTCACTTCACAGGCCTGATCCCCCTTGTGAGGGACGAGTTTCTGTTGGGTGTTTCCTGCATTTTTCACATCCTACCTCTGTCTGAGATATATGGTCAGTATATCAAAATAATGAAAACAGACTACAAAATAATTTTTAAACAAATGTGTACTTAACTCTGTTTTGAGACCTGGATTAAAACTTACTTTTTTTTTTTGTTTCTTGTAGGAAATACAGTAATTTGAAAAGATTTTAAAGTAGTCATTTTTAAATCTTAATTGTTTTCTGGGTTATTATATGCATCAGCCTATGGCAGGCACTCAACTATTAGTGGTTATCATGATAAGTGGAGTAAAAGCAAAACTTTGGAAGGTATTAGCAAAGAAAAAGTTAATTTTTTGGTTCTTTAAAAATATAATGGTAGCATATGTCATAATGCTCTGATAAGAGTTTCCGAGAAAAGGCCATTCATAACATACTTTTTTCTCTCACAGGAAGAATGCCAGCTGTGGAACAAGGAGCGCAGGCCGTACAACCTCAGCAGGCACTGGGGGGATGTGGCGATTCTACACAGAGGATTCACCAGGGCTCAAAGTGTAAGTCTTGGGAGCAGGCCTGTGATCTGTCCAGAATCACAGAGCCTTTCGGCAGCACTGTGTCTCTGCCACCAGTGGTGTTTGCTTTGATGAGATTGATAATACACAGCAGCTTTCTTTGAGCCAGGTGGGCTGGGTTTGGTTTGTCCATGTACCAGCCAGTTACTTTAGGGCTCAGAATGGCATCTGTTCATGAATTGAGTGAAAGCAGGGGGACACCTTCATGTAGCTCTGTCAAAATAAATGATGGGAACAGAGAGAACTGGAGGGAAAATGGCTTAATTAGATGAAATTGCTCTTCATTTGCTGTTCTTGTCCCACACTGAGAAATAGGACTAACCATTTGAATAGGAGCTGGGTGATTTTTCAAAGCTCTCCTGGAGGCATAAGCTGATATTATTACACCCTAATGGGAGTTTCTGCATTAGGTTGTGCTGAAAAGTTCTTAGGCCTCCTTGCCTTTGGTGGGTGGTGATTGAACCCCTGTCACTTTCCAAGTTCTTATGCCTGGGATTGCTCCCCATGCCTTACTCACTTCACTTTCTGTACCTTGTGGCAGACCTAATCCACAGGTTTCTGACCAGGTAGACTCCAGGACACCACTGTCTGTCTCTCTCAGTGTTAGTCATGTCTCAGAGTTAGTAGTCTCAGAGTTAGTCATGTCTGATTCTTTGTGACCCTGTGGACTATAGCTTGCTAGGCTCCTCTGTCCATGGAATTCTCCAGGTAAGAATACTGGAGTGGGTTGCCATCCCCTTCACGTGGGGATCTTCCTGACCCAGGAATCAAACCTGGCTTTTGCACATTGTAGGCAGATTCTTTACCATCTGAGTCCCCAGAGAAGCCTATGGATACCACTTACAGCTATTTCTTGACTAAATTCAGTGGATAAGGAATTGGAATAATGACAGCAACTCTCACTTCCCTGGTGGCTTAGACAGTAAAGCGTCTGCCTACAATACCGGAGACCTGGGTTCGATTCCTGGATCAGGAAGATCCCCTGGAGAAGGAAACGGCAATCCACTCCAGCACTCTTGCCTGGAAAATCCCACGGACAGAGGAGCCTGATAGGCTATAGTCTGTGGGGTTGCAAAGAGTCGGACACAACTGAACAACTTCACTTCAGGTTCAGAAGCTCAGGTTCAGGGAGGCAAAGCTGCTTGTCAAAGACAAACAGCCAGCCAGAGATGGAACCAGCTCTTCTGACTGTTAAATTCCATGCCATCTGTTTGGCAGCACAGAAGACAACAATCAGCTTTATTTGGGTTAGTTTATTTAACTGGACTAGTAGCTTGACCTGAATCACAAATTTAATTTAGGAAGATTTCCCTAGAATTCTTGAGATTTGGTTTTAATTATCGATTTTTTTTTTTTCTGTTATAATGAAGACTTGTAAGGTGAGAATATATTTTAAGGAAGTAATTCTTGAGGTTGGGGGTATGTGAGTTGGCACCAATCTAACAACCTTCTGGTCCTTGCTAGAGGTAATTTTTCTGAGCATTTGAGAGAGAAAGTTTGAAACCCATTGCTCTTAGGGTATCCTGGGAACATCGGTTTAACCCTTCTCGAGGTGGTAAAACAACTGTCCTCACATGGGTGAGTCTGACTCATGCTTGCTTTGGGCTCTTGTGCAGTGGGGCTTGCTGCTGCTGTGAGTCCTCCCAGGAAGCGACAGAGGCCATTCCTTTGAAGTGTCATAAACCACAGTATTGTCATACCGCAGAGAGGTTTGTGGTGAAAGGACACAGATCCACATCTTGGAGCTTGTTAGCTTTTCTTGGGAGTTAGAAGGTTTTTCAGGTTGATAGTGATAGCATTTCCAGGGAGCTTACTAGCAGCCTGACTGGTGTGTGAGTATATTTAATATCTCAGCAACCCTATGAGAGAGGTGCTATGATTGTCCCCACTTTACAGATGAGGAAACTGAGGCTTGGAGAAGGTGAATCACAGGGCCACAGTCACAGCTTGTGAGGGCCAGAGCTGGTTTCCAGACTCTGGCGCTGGACTGTGAGCACTGCTCTCTCAGCTTCATGCTGTCTGGCTTATGTTACTGTAACTGGGCTTCATAGTGAGGGAGTTCAGTGATCAGCCAGTGCACGGTGATGATGATGTCTTCCTATGGACTTTTAAATTTGCTTACTCTCATAATTGTACAAATTTTGGAAGAACAACATGGTGTACCAAGGACTTGGATCCCTGTGCATTGATTATTGTCCACTAGTGGATTGACTGTTATCCTGCTGCTCCGCTGGGTTATTCTACTGCCTTAATTATAAAGATTCCTGGGGTCTTTGTCCACCCCCAGCTATATCTGGGAGGTGAAGTGACATCTTGAATTCTCCAAAACTGGTGTTGGCAAGAAGAGTCAAAAAGGCGAGGCCCGTAACCTTTGACTGAAGTCAACATTCACAGGATGTGTAAAACAGCGAGTTCTAACTTTAAGAAACCCATGTACTAATTCTTAACCTGGAAAACATTTGATTTAGAGAAGGGCTGATGAGTAAAATCTGTTGATACTTCCTTTCATTATGGTAAACTAATAGAAGTCAAACTTTCTATATTGCCTAGAATGTTTGGTTCCTTAAATATGGGAACCTTAAGGCAGTAAAATGAGCAGTGTATGGAATCAGAAAAGCTGAGTTCAGGTCCCTCCTTTCCATTCTGGCTCTGTTTTCTGAGGCAAGTAATAATCTCTCTGAGCCTTATTTTTTTTTTCCTTATGAAATGAGATGAATATCTGTTTTGCCTGTGTCTTGAGTTTGTTGATCATATGGGATCATATATTTAAAAATACCTAATAACTTATAATGTGATATTCATCTTTGTATGCCTATTTTATTACAGTTAGACAATGAAGGTTATCTTTATTAATTTGAAATAATAGTTTGATAATTGGCTCATTTGCCCTTAAAGAGTTTGGGGAAATTTTTAAATTACTTTTTATTATGGAAAATACCAAATGCACGAAATCAGAGAGACTAATATCTCTAAGACAGATCCTTTTATCTGTATATATTTTAGTGTGTTTTATTAAAAGATAAGGATTCTTTCTTTCTAAATAACCACAATGCTGTCACCACACCCTCAAAATATCCACAGTAATAATTTTTGGAATATTTTTAAACGATCTAAATTATATTCTTTGATTGATCTTGGGTGCCTTCCCCTCCCTTTTCCTCCAGGCAGTCTTTAATATTACAGATATTATAATGTATTACTACTGAAACTAAGCATGCCTCTTTTCTTATTTCCAGGGGCCCTGTTCCAGTATTGGTTATGAGTCTTCTGTTCATCGCTTCTGTATTTATGTTGCACATTTGGGGCAAGTACACTCGTTCATAGATTCGGCTACATCCATCTGTCTGTCATCTGAAGAAGAAAGGAAAAAAATCCCAACATATTTTGGACCAAAAACATAGTGATTTTCTGTTCATGAGGAAGAAATTTTCTGCAAGCTTACTGTTTTATAGGGAACTTAATGAGAATTAAAGAATCAGTTTTTTTTTCTATGGCTAATAAACTTTTTAATTCATTTATACCAAGTCTCATTGTTGATGCCTGACTGCTAGGGCACTTAATCACTCTTTAGATTTACAAGTAAATATGTAGAAATCGTTTTGTGTAGATTTTTATTTTTATTTTTTGGTTGGATTGACAGTTTCTTACATGACCATGTAGTAATTCAGATCCAAGATGCTGTAATTGGCCTTGGCTTGTTTTCTTCTAGGTATTTCCGTCCTGATGATTGTCATTTTGAGTGTTCTGTGGTTTTCAAGGATTGTGCCTATGACTCCATCAGGCAGATCTGTGTTCAGAGGCAGCTGGTACCCAACGGAATCGTCATAGAAATCATCCAGAAATCTTGGATGAAATGTTTGCTCATTCTGTTCTTTGTCTCTAAACCACAGATAATATTTTTGCCTTTTCTTTCTTTCAGTTCTTAATTCTGTGAGTCTAGATGAGGGGTTTCAATCTATTTTATCACTTGCGATAAACCCCTTTTGAAATAATTCATTTGATAAATTAGATTTCTTATATAAAATTTTCATTTTGAAAATTAAAGACCTTAATAATCAGTGTGAGATACCAGAATTTCTAAACTGAGTTGTTATAATTAAATTGTAACAACTTAGTTTATATTGCCTTCTGGCTATAAGCATTCAGTCTCTGATAGACACTAGGAAATACCAAGAGTAGCTCAAAGATGTATACTCTGAGTCTAGGACCCTAAGCCAGAATTTCTAAAGATTATGAGATCCATTAAAACACCCTAGTTGTCCAGCAGAATCACAAAATGATGAAGAGGTGTATTAGTTTTAAAAAACTGGTAATTTGGAAAACATCTTTCTCTAAGCCTATCAAAATTTTTTTTATAAGAAGTAGGCAGTTTCATAGGTGTTTTTCTTAAATCCTGTCTGAAAGTAATTTCAGGTCTAAAGTGCCAAATTTAAGTGGTGAAAGTGTATATCTTTAAAAATGACTTCCTTAGGCAATACATGGGTGAGTGTAAATTCCCAGGTGGCTCAGTGGTAAAGAATCCACCTGCTAATGCAGAAGACACAGGAGACAATGGGTTTGATCCCTGGGTTGGGAAGATCCCTGGAAAAGGGAACGGGAACCCACTCCAGCATTCTTGGCTGGGGAATCCCATGGACAGAGGAGCCTGACGGGCCCTCCTAGTCCATGGGGTTGCAAAGAGTCAGACAAGACTGAGTATGTACACATGCATACTTTTGTAGGTCCTAACAAATGGCAAATAGGGAAAAAATAATGAAAAACTGATTCCTTCTGATCTTGGGAATTGATTATTGCACAAAATAAGCATCTTCATTTTGAAAGTAAGGAAAAAGATCTCAATTTCATTCAGAAGAAATTAAAGATGATAGTATCTATAGTGGAATTTTTCTGATATTCATGTTGACAGTACCATTAAAAGTCACACATTTAATTTGGAAAAGAAATCTGTTCCTCTTGTCTGGAGGATTTTCTCTGGGGGAGATGCTAAAGCCATTGGGGGAGCTGTTTGGTTGTGAGGGGTGCATTCTCTGCACAGTGCTGCTCTTAGCCGCCTCTGCTGAGTGGAGGAGGACTGACTGCTGAAAGTCACTGACTCTTCAGAGCCAGTAATTTATTAGAAAATGCTAGTTTTCAGTGGCAGAGCAAAATGCTTCATTCAGCAGAAGGAACAGTGGGGGATGGGCATAAAAATGTACAACATCTATTATGTAGCTGTTTTTGGCTCTCAAGATTCAATGCTAATACCATAGCTGAGAGTCTTAAGTGTTCAAGCTGTTCCTTTTTCTTTTTTTCCAATTTTAAAAATTGTGGCAAAATACACATAACATAAAATGTACCACATTGGCAGTTTTTAAGTGTGCGAGTCAGTGGTACTGAATACATTCATACTTTTGTGCGACCATCACCACTATCCATCTCCAGAACTCTTCCATCTTGCAAAACTGAAACTCTAAACCCACTAAATAGTAACTCTGCTCTGCCCCACCCCCTTCCCCCAGCCCCTGGCAACCACCATTCTACTTTCTGTCTCTATGAATTTGACTTTCTAAGTACCTCATATGAGTGGAATCATAACAATATTTTGTCCTTTTGTGAATGACTCATTCTACTTAGCATCATGTCCTCAAGATTCATCTGTTTTAGCATATGTCAGAATTTCCTTCCTTTTTAAGGCTGAATAATACTCCATTGTGTGTACATAGCACATTTTATGTTCCTTTCTTTTTAAATAGGGATTCTTAGACTCGTGAGCCATTTGTAGTAATTTCAAAAACCTAACAAATTAGACGTTTACCTGCATTGAGAGGCTACCTTGGATCCCCAAATCCTTAAGCTTTCTTGACTATGGGATAGAATTCTAGCCATTACTGAATAGACACAGCCAGTACATGCTGAACAGAAGCTCTAAGTGTTTCTAAGGAGCTCTAAGAAGTTTCTAACTGGGAAAGTGAATTACATGATAACTGCAATTTGAACTGAGCATTTTAAGTCACTGGGGAACAACCATGTTAGGGAAGGGCCCAGGAGTCCCTAAGGCTAGTGAAGGAAGGACAGACAGATTTCTGAGTCCCAACAGTGCCTTGAATGCCTTCCATTAAAACAGTAGATGAGAAGAAATCTATTCCTGGGAGAGGCGAAACATGTTACATAGTTTCTGTTTTCACACCTGTCTTAGTCTAGACACCACTTTTTTTTTTCCTCCAGGTGATATCCTCAAAGGAAGAACTGGAAAAAAAAAATCCTGAAATGCAAATGTTGGCATCAAGTTAAAATGACTGAAAATGTCTACAAAGCTATTGCAACAGGAAATACTGTACAGTGTATGGAGTTCCTGGGCACACGTTGCCATGCTCTTGAGTCTAAAGCTTCTCCCTTGGGAACTCCAGAGCTGCACTGCCCTGTCTCTCAAATGCTGCAGCAGGAGGGTTCCAGTCAGGACTAAGCTTGTTTCACTCTCTGGGGGTACTGCTACTGCTGCTAAGTCGCTTCAGTTGTGTCCGACTCTGTGCAACCCCATAGATGACAGCCCACCAGGCTCCCCCGTCCCTGGGATTCTTGAGGCAAGAACACTGGAGTGGGTTGCCATTTCCTTCTCCAATGCATGCAAGTGAAAAGTGAAAGTGAAGTTGCCCAGTAGTGTCCGACTCTTAGCAATCCCATGGACTGCAGCCTACCAGGGTCTTCCATCCATGGGATTTTCCGGGCAAGAGTACTGGAGTGGGGTGCCACTAGGACTTCTAAATTTACTGTATTTACTACCCCATCTTCCAAGCTTGGAAGTGCTTCTGACCTGGGTTCGCCTGCTGGCCCTGTCATTTTCAGTGGTGAGATCATGAATGTCTCTCTTGTCTTGGGGGTCTCATTTTCCTTAGCTGTAAATGACTAACGTAGGATATTTCCCACCAAATAGGAGGTCTAAATGAGAAGGAAGATCCAATGGTTGCTTTGTTAATTAGCTAACAGTTAATGAGTGCTCATTCTCAATAGTTTTAGAATTTGGTTTTTTATTTAATCAACAACCTAATGAGGAATTTCCTTCTTGCCCCATTTTACATAAGGGGAAACTGAAGTTTAAACCATTCTGCTTGTAAGTGGAAGGGTTGGGATTTAACTCCAGATCGCTGACTGGAGTCACACAGATAGGATTATTAAGTACTCTGGTTGAGGGCCAGGGAAGGGTGTCACAACAGCAGAGCTTTCACACAGAGCTTTTAAAAACAGAATTTGGGGATTCCCTGGTGGTCCAGTGGTTAAGAATCCCCCTTGCAATGCCAAGGGACACCAGTTCAACCCTTGGTCCGGGAAGATCCCACATGCTGCAGGGCAACTAAGCCCGTGCACCACACCTCTTCAGCCCATGAGCCTGTGCTCCACAACAGAAGAAGCCACCGCAGTAAGAAGCCTGCATTCCACAACTAGAGAGCAGCCTCTCCACAGTTAGAGAAGGCCTGCATCAGCAATGAGGAGGACTCACCCGCCAGCCAGAAAATCAAATAAATAAATCTTAAAAAACAACCCTACAATTCCAAGAAAGCATCCACGACCATTTGGTGTACTCCAGGCATTACACAGCTTCAGTTTGGTTCTGCAGAAGAAGTTGCTTTCTCTACTTCTGTCCTGAACCTTGCTCTCATTCTCTGGAACTCTTGTTTGTAGAGAAAACATAGTATTTATTCATTCAACAAACATGTACTGATCACTGTGTGATATGCTTTTCAACTGGGGTTTCAGAAATAGTGAGGCAACTCACTGGGCACTTGGGTGTTAGGATTCCAATACCTTATGGGCTCCAAGTTCTATATTACCTGTGTGATTATGGATAAAACAGACAGGGAGTGCCTCAAGGGCCTCTCAACTACTGGTGAAATCAGTAGTTGGGACCACAGCTTAAGAACCAGTATGCTCAGACTGTGCGAGCAATGGTGTCAGAGACTGCAAACCTGGAACTGTCTTCTAGGAAATCTATACTGTACTGTCACTTGTCTAACACAGGAAGCCTGGGGAAGCCTGGGATACCCTAGCTGGGAGGGCTGAGAGTTCGCTGTGTTCTCCCCATTGTACAACAGAGTTCTGAGGCCTCAGGGAGGAGGGGCTCGCCCAAGACAGTGCTGGAAGTCTAGCAGGGCAGAGGCCAGAACCAGGCTTCCTGCTTCCAGGCTTGGCTCTACCTCAGAGCAGCACTGCAAGCCCTATCTGGGTCCTCTGCATAAGCCAGCTGACCTGTCTGGAGGCTAGACTCTGCAACTAGGTAAACCAAGTGGTGGGCTTTGCTCAGTGGGCAGTGTTAATCAAAGGGAAAGGAGTAAAAGCAGCAAGGTCAGCTACTAAAAAAATAACGTTGGTAAACTTAGGAGAAAGCAAGTTCGTAAGACATGACGGAGAAATAAAAGAGGGAGAAACAGCCAGTAGAACTGCACTGTTTTGCATTCCTGTGACGATGGATGTGTGAGCCAAGAACACAGCAAGACTGACCAAGCAGGGGTAAAGTGAAAGCTGAACTTTTAAAGACTACTCCTGCTTGCTCCGGCAACTAGGTCTCCTTCCCATGCTAAAGATAAAATAAAATATGCAAATTAAACTAAATAGGAATCAAAGGTAGTCATAACCAGTCTAGATATCTCCATTTTGGGAAAGGTCTGGAAGTCTGTACCTCGTAAAGCAAATGAAGACATGAGAAGAACTTGAATTACACATAAAAGGGTTAAATTAGTCCTGTGAACATACTTGCTTTTCTCCCTGTTGACTCTGGTCTTAGGCGATGCAGATGGTAAATCCTGTCCTTGCTGGTCCCTATGGCCTTAGCTATTCTACTGGATAATATACACAAGGTGTTAGTAAGATCCCCTGGAGGGAGGAAATGGCATCCACTCCAGTATTCTTGCCTGGAGAATCCCCATTACAGAGAAGCCTGGCAGGTTATAGTCCATGGGATCGCAAAGAGTTGGACACGACTGAAGTGACTTAGCACACTAGTAAGAGAATGGAAGCTCATTCTCCTAGGGCCCAGTCTAAATTGATTTGGGGTGTAGAATTTAAACAGGGGTTCTCAAAGTTTTGCATGCACTAGAATCTCCTAGGGGGAACCTGCTTCTGCTCCCTGGCAGATCTGGCCTGCCTCAGCCTGGGTGTCCTGGCTCTGTAAAGTGGGAGTCTCACAGTGGGGCTTGTCATTTACTCCAGGCCCAGCTCAGGTACAAGTGTATTCACTGAGTCTCCCTTTCTCTTTGAGACTTTAACCACGGCACTACTTGTTTTGCAGCCTCTGCGCTGTGTTTGGGGAAATTCACCCTGCCTTGGGTGATACTGCGTTTTGTGTGTTTGTGATCTAGTTGCATGCGTGGCTGGCTGGCAGTGGGGTGGAAGGCCCTGAGAACCCGCAGAATCCTGGTTCTCCCTTTAGTTCTCTTCAACTCAAGGCAGTACCTCTTTTTATAGAGCACGTGTTGCCTGAATGAGCAAAACAAGCACTAGGCAGACTTCCTTTCGTAGTAGCCTTGCTGTACTGAAACCTTCAGCTGGCTCCAGGAGGCAGTAAAACCAAGAACAGTGTCTCAAGTATTTCATGACTGTGCTGGCAAGGATTTCGTTCCTGGGTGGGCCATTAAATACTGGCATGGCACCCCTCCACATCCATCCTGATGGTGGAAAAGCAGGGAGTCACTGCTCGAGGAGCTGTTGGACCCACCAGACTTGCAAACACCTCAGTGAGATCCAAGTGATGGTATGAGGGGCCGGGAAATGTTTGTAGTAATGTGTGCATATCCTTTGTATTTCCTGTTGGTGGGTTTACTAAACCCAAATTAAAGCAAATTTAGGTGAGTTGCCATTCTCACTCATCTCTGAACCTGGCGCCCGCTTGGTGGTCTGACCTTGCTCGCTGCTCCCCTCTTTCTTTTCCTTCGTTCTCCACTTCCCCTGACCCTCTGCCTTCCCTCGCCTCTGCTATTATGCTCATCTGTTCTATACAGCTCAGATATTCCTGGACTATTGTTTGCATAAATAAAAGATAAGTGTGCTAAGAAACACAGTCCTCTAATGAAAGTTATTTAAAAGCAATTCTGATTTTCACTTACATTCTTCCAAGTTGTTATGTGTTGAATGTGTGTTCCAAAATTCATACACTGAAGTCCTAACCCCTAATACCTCAGGATGTGATCTTATTTGGAGATGGGGTCTTGATGGAGATGATAAAGTCAAACGAGACTTCAGCATGGTCCTTAATCTGATGTGAACTGCATCCGTCTAAGAAGGAGAAATGTGGACACAGACAGCCACACCGGGAGAGCGCCATGTTGCCCAAGGATGCTCATCCTGAAGCCAAGGGGAGGGGCCCGGAACTGGCTCTTCCCCTCCCAGCTAAACCCGTCAGTACCTTGCCTCTGGCCTCCTGGCCTCCAGAACTGTGAGGCAACATGTTTCTGTCATTTAAGCTGCTCCCTTGTGGTACTTGTTATGGCAGCACTAGCAAACCAGTACATATGAAAAGGGAAGCCAGTCGGAAATTCTCAGAGCTGTTTTGAGCCACCAGCCCTCTTCCTGTCTTCCTAGTCCTATGGCATCTGCAGCTGCCATGGAACCTGTTGATCTCTCAACTCCAGAAACCCTGTCCCACTACTGGCCTGAATTTTTCTAACACTTCTCCTGGGGAGCAAGAAATCAGCAAACTCTGACTCACTACTCTGGTATCTTGAGAAAGGTGGTACGCAAATTGGAAACACAAGCATTTTGGATCACTGGAAGTAGATATCCCCAATGTAAATGCAAATATGGCCTATTTCATGCATGAGGTAAGCATAATTTCTATTTGAATTGGGATTTGTTCATGTCATGGTTAACTGAGAAAACCCCAGTGTTCTGACTCAAGAACTGACTTTGGTTGGTGCTAAATTCTTGGCAGGGGGATTTGTAGCGACCAGAGCTTGTTTAGCAGAGTAAATGGCATTCATACCATAATCGTAAAGCCTGGACCAGTGAAGGCCTAGAACAGCCACTGGGATTTGAGGGTATACCCAGCAGCCTGGGGCGGTGGGGGGCGGGGGGGCAGTCCAGATTCAAGTTTTCACTTAGGTGTATTATCCTTACATTCCTAGAGTGAGCGCCACTCTGTCACTATGATGAAAACAGTGATCCTAGCAGGTCAGACACTGCTAGTTTTAGAGAGGTCAGTTTGCAAGGTAGAAGCCTGACTGGTGGTCTGCAGATTTGGCATTTGAACTGTTCCTAACTGATAAGGCTGACTGATGGTGTGATTTCTCTCGTATACCAGTTCTTCTTCTGAGAGTCTGAGACTTTGGTAGTTGCCAGGCAAAAAATGCCTTGGCAACCACTGACAATAAAATCCTTGGGCCCAGAGTCTTTTAACAGGCTTTCTGGGCAGAAACTTTGTGCACATGGTTGCATTCTTCACTGCTAGACAAGGGATCACGCTTGATGTGTCCCTCACAGGAGGGAAGGGCTGCAGGAAGCCTGCATGGATGCCTCCAGACCTCACCTATGTCTTTCTCCTCCCAAGACTCTAGTATGTAGCCTTTCACTGTAATAAACGTTCGCTGTGATGTGAGTACAACTAGGTGATGAATGCTGTGAGTCATTCTAGAAAATCATCGAACATGTGAGTAGTCTTGGGGAATCCCTGCATGGTGTTTTACTTCTTCCTTTTCTTAAAAATAATTTTATTTATTGAGCTTTGGCTTTGCTAGTCTTCACTGCTGCAGAGGCTTTCTCTCTGGTTGTGGGACACAGGCTTCTCGTTGCCATGGCTTCTTGTGGAACGTGAGCTCTAGGTGTACAGGCTTCAGCAGTATGGCACGTGGCCCAGTAATTGAGTCAGTAGGCTTAACACCTCGGAGGCATGTGGGATCTTCCTGGACCAGGGATTGAACCCATGTCTCCTGCACTGGCAGATGGATTCTTTACCACTGAGCCACCAGGGAAGTCCCTGTCTTACTTCTTAACGTGTTGTTGGGTTGTACTTGCTAATATTTTATGTTTTCTTTAGTCACCTTGACTCTTCAACTCCCATTCATCACGCTTCACTTCATGCACATTGTTCTAGACATCAACATACAGCAACTTCTTTAATCTTTTGAAGTGCCCAGGACAGCTCTTTTTGTAGGTAAGAAATCTGGGCTGAGGCTTCTGTAAACTGAGGCTCACAGAAATGGAGTGGCTCGCCCAGCATCACGGAGCTCCTGACTGCATGGTGGAGCTGGGAACCAGGGCACTCTGCCGCCATGTTTGGTTGACCAGCAGTCTCAGTTCACTCTCGACTGAGGGTTTCCTGGAACGTGGCACTCTCAGTACTAGAACTGGGGTGGTCCTGGGCAAAACCAGGACACCTGGTCACCCTGCTTCATGGCTCATTTATACTTTATCTGACTGATCCTTCTATTTTCCTGAGGGAGAGCTTGTCCCCATTAGGAGGTGGCCTATTTAGACCCAAATTGAGCCAGACACCTGGTCTCTCAAGGAGACCAGTTTCCAAAGCCTTTCCTGAGTGCCAAACACTCTGCACCTCCCAACCCGCTTTGCTCTGTCTGCTCTTTTCCTCTCCACCACAAAACATACCCACCCCAGCCCCATCTCTGCCCACCACATTTTTCAGCATTACGGGTTTTAATTTCCTTCACCATCCCCTTTGCAAAAACTTCTTTCCTGATTTAATTACTATTTCTCTTAATTCAATTTCATTCTCTCAACTGTCCTTAAACTCCTAAACTTGTTTCTCCAAAGAATTTAATGGCAAGGCCCTGTGTTTAGAGATTAATTGTCGTCATTTTGCCTTCAAACATAGGGACTTTCTTACTCCTCTTCATTTATCTCTGGGAGAAAGGCAAGTGACCGTCCTTCTTCCTAGGGCCTCTGTGAGAACAAACACCACGGGGGGCTGCCTTAAGAACAGAGAAGAAGAAAGGGAGGGAGAAAGCGAGAGAGAGGGAACGCCAAGTCTCTTAAATTTCTCTCCCACCTCTCCTGACTCTAACCTCAGGGTCTGAGAGTAGCCAGAGTCCAGGTGACCAAGGTGGGCTCATGAACAGGTTGAGGGGGGTGGGCTCCAGGGCAGCAGTTCAGGCTCTAGAGACGTTGGTTCTCTGCCGTGAGGGGTTTGGGACGGTGAGGGGAGCGATGAGGGCGTGGCTCCAGCCGCAAGCATCTCACTCAGCCAAGGTCTTTCAGAGGAACTAAGGCTGTGGTCAAAAGAACAGAAACACTTTCAGCTAGAATCTCCCTTCCCTGGAATGCCCCTCTCAGGAAACCAAAGCTGCAGGGCTCTCTCCTCTGCTTATCTTTCCCATGGTCTCAGCACAGCAGCTTCTGACCTTTCAGCCCCAAACCCCTGTTTGCCTAGCTCCATCACCCAGACTCTCCTCTGCCTTTGTGTACAGACTTTGAAAGATGGTTGCTAGGGTTATCCTGGTGGCTCAGTGGTAAAGAATCCATTTCCAGTGCAGGAGACACGAGTTCAATCCCTGGTCTGGGAAGATCCCACATGCTGTGGGACAATCTAAGCCCACAGCTACTGAGCCTGTGAGCCTAGAGCCTGCGCTCCTCAACAAGAGAAACTACTACAGTGAGAAGCCCGGGCTTGCAACTAGAGGGCAGCCCCTGCTCCCCGCAACGAAGAAGGCCTGCCCGCAGCGATGAAGACCCAGCACATCCCCAATCAATCAACCAATCCTAGAACAAAATGGTTGCTAGAGGAGAGACGGTTGTAGGTGGGACCCAGACAGTTCCCTGCATGAGTCATTACTGTGTCCCCTGCCCCGTGTGGGTGAAGCACCCTGGAGAGGCAGAAAGCATGTGCTCTGGGGCCCTCAGACCAGGGCCTGAAACCCAGCCTGGCACGTAGAGGCTGCGTGACCTCGTTTCTCCAATGCCCTTGCCTGCAGATATTCAGATACTGTAGAGCACCATGTGAAGAGGTGCAAAGCCACCTTTTATGTCAGGATTAAATGAAAGAACTCAAGTGAAGTATTCAGCACAGTGCTTGGTGCATAATAAGCCTTAAACAACAAGCAGCATTATTCATACAGAATAGCATTTGGTTCTATACATCATAGAATCCCCAACTTTTAGGACTGGAAAGAAAACTGACCTTCTTTAAGCCCTCTTGTCTTCCTGCCCATTTAATTATGAAACCTTCTATTTGGTCCCTGACTCTGTTTGGATACCTCCTGAGATGGGGGGCTGGCTCACTGCTCTTGAGGAGTCCCTGCCTTCTTTGGGCTACTCTGTGGATGTCACTTAGGAGCTCTGTTTACAGATGTGATGTACTTAAACCGCTTTCCAGTTGCAGGGAACGGGAAGTTGTCCCCCATCCAACTACAAAAATGTAGGTTGCCAGGAAAGGATGCAAATTATAGTTTGGAGGATAATTCAGCAAATAACTCAATGACATACTCACTGGTGAAGGAATCGGGTTCTAGATGCTTCCCTTTACCCCTGGAGCTCATGGTGCTCCAGTCCAGCTGAAGACAAGGTCCTGAGGATGAGGAAGAACCCAATTAATTTAGACACATTTTATAGACCAGACATCAAAGATCCCAAAGGAACTCTGAAATCACCCTTTTCTTGGGTTCATGAGGACTCATAAACAATATCGCCCATCCCTGGTTATTCATGCTCATTAAATGTCAGAATAGAGATCAGGGCTCACAGGGGTTCCCTCCCCATTACTGTGGGGATGCTTGCCTGCATTTATGATGAGAAGGCCTTGGGGTGTTTAATAAACTACCTGATTTGTCTAATATAGTCCTCCCACGGCTTTGTTGATGTTCCCAGCTCCATGTCACACATCTGATATTGGAATAATACCAGAATGTATTTAAAATTCCCACTGTGTCTATTTCATCTTTATTTAAAGGAAATTAATTTCAAGGTTTAAAGCAGATTTTCTAATGTAAATGTACCTATACACCTAGGAGTGAGGAGCTAAAAATATACTATCATATGTATCAAGACAGTAAGGGAAGGATTACTGCATAGGAACTGTACTAGACATTCATGGCTTATCTAAGTTGAGATCCTGCTTCTCTAAGAATTGCGGTTTGTGAAACAATGGATTCTTCTCCTTAGGAAGTACATATTTGTATAAAGCTGAATTTATTCTCATTTAGGGTTTAATGGATTTAATCGTCTCTTAATGATATATTTTATATGGACTATTAAAAGGTTTGGATTGGACCTTAGAACTTAATTTGACCAATCCCTCCTGTTACAGATGAAAAAACTGAGACCCAGAGAGGTTAAAGGTTTTTCCCAAAGTCACACAGGTATATAAGTGTAGGACTGGCATTCAAATCCAGATTTTAAAAATTCAAATGGTTCAAAACTCACCCCATGTGTTCTGAGATAAGCATTTTCAGCAGTCTCTCTGGCATAAAAGGGAAGTGTTAATGTTTCCTCATTCTCTACATCCAAGATCCTATTTATTTGGAATTAGCTTGGTGGAAGAATCAACTTGTTCTCGCACTGGTGCCGTCCCTGCCTCATACCACATTGACAAGGAACCACAACCCCCTTCCCCTGACCTCCCCCCACTCGCACACACGACATCTACATATGTGCAACAGGCTTTATAGGAGACTTGAGGAAACAGAGATTTGTGTCACCATGTCGCTTGTTTCTCCTTCCTTTCAGAGCACCCTTCTGCAGAATTCATCCCAGAAATTCTCTGTCCCTCACTTCAAAAAGAGAATAATTTAGTTCATCAATTCTCTTCCACTTAGGACTGTGTTTTGTTGCAACAGAGACCTGTAAAACAATGCCTTACATAATTTTTCTCTCATGTAAAAGAAGTCTGGAGGTGGGCATTCTAGGGCTGGCGAGGTAGCATCACAATCTCATCAGTATCCTAATCTACTTTCATTTTTCCATTTTGCTATCCTTTGCATGAGCCTCTTGTCCTCAAGCAAGATCACCTCAGGTCTGCAAAGTGGCTGCTGCAACACAAGTCATACATCCTGTTTCAGGTAGAGGAAGAGGGAAGGCCAATAAGGGGCCTGCCAACAGAGTCAATGCCCTTTTCAGGGAGCATTTCCAGAAGTTTTATGATATAGTTATTTCCTTCATTCGATTGGCCAGAAGATACTCACTCACATGAGCACCCTTCTCCAGAGGGGCGGCTGGGAAATCTAATTTTTCAGCTAGCACATTGCTACCTCCAATGAAATCAGGGACCTGTGTAAGTAAGAGAAGAATCAATTTTGGGTAGGCAACCACAATGTCTGCCACAACCCCCAACTCAGTTTTGGGCCTATAGCCAATGATTGGTTATTCTATTAAAGCTAAGAGGCCATCACAGGGCTGAAGGGAGGGAGCTGGAGGAAAAGAAATGGCTGAATCTTTCACCTGCTGTTTTCACTGACAAGTCTCTGAAAGTGGATCCGGACAACAAAGAGATTTATTTGGGGGCAACAAAGAGATTTATTTGGGGGCAACAAAGTGATTTGCCAGGGATGGAAATTTACTACCCTCGTTAGAAGGCAGAAGTGGTTACAGTTGCCTTTTTTTTCCTATTTCTACAACCAATGGTTGATGTAAGAATCAGAAGACAGATAGGGGAAAGCATGTTATAAACCATAAAACACTACTCAGTGACAGCAACGATCGTTTATCATTATTATGAGTGTTGTCACATGTTCTAAAGCTGCGTGATCTTCTGATGCAGAGCAAGAATGAGAGCCAAAGAGAAAAGGAGAGAAAGAGTGGGGGTTGGGGGGAAGGGGCAGAGGGCAGAAGAGAGGAGAAGGGGAGAGGGAGGGGAGACGGGAAAGGTGGAGAGAGGAGTGGAGGCCCCCTTTCTATCAAAGGCAGAATGAAAATATATTGACATAATTGAATCCCATGTCTGACCCAAACACATATACAGCTACCCAGGAGACAGCATCAAAGTTCCTTGCTCAGGGTTTTCTATCTGGAGTATCTCCTTCATTTTTGTTTTTGTCTGTTGTAATCAACATGTGGGATTTTAGGTCTCCGACCAAATCAAACCCACATTCCCTGCTTTGGGAGGGAATCTCAACCACTAGACCGTCAGGGAAGTCCCATACCCCTCATTTTTAAGCAATATATATACACTGAAAACTATGTGAACCATATGAAAAAGCACAAAGAAGTTTTGTGTTTTTTTTAACCTGCTTTATTTATGTATATAACTGAAATGCCATAACTATGCACATTTCAAGTGTATGATCTGACATATTTTGGCATACGTGTACATGTATGAATCCATCCCTACCATCAATGTAAGGTTTCCATCACTCCCCAGAGTTTCCCCATGCTCCCTCCTTCCTGCCCTTTCCTGGCCAAACCCCTTCCTGCCAGGAATCACTGATCTACTTAAGATTCCTTTGCATTTCCTTGAATTTTATACAAATGGAATATAAAATTCCATAATGTCCTCTTTTTTGCTTAGCTTCATTCGCTTGGCATAATAATTTGAAAAAAAACCCAAAATTGATAGAGAGGTGTAATTAATGATGTAACATAGATTCTCTAGGACTGAGAACAGATAATTAGCCATATTTGTTCAGCTCTCCTCTTGTTTTTCTAATGTGATTTATACAAAGAAAAAAAATTGTAGAAATTTGCATAATTCAGTGAATAATTATAAAGCAAACCCCCGTGGGCAAGAGATAAATCTTGCAAGCACCCTGTTATCTTCTGCGTCCCCTCTCTGACAACTACTTCTTCCTTCCCATTCCAGGTCACCGCTATCCTCACTTTTGGGAGAATCACTTTCTTGCTTGCCTTTTTGGTTTTATGACCTATGTACGCATCCCAGTATGCTAGAGTTGAGCCACCTGTTTGTGAATTTTATATGAATAAAATCATATTGTTTGTCTTCTTCTGTGACTTGTGTTTTTTACTGTTATGTTTGGGAGATTAGCCATGTTTTGCCATGTGGCTATGATTTGCTCATTTTAATGGCTACAGAATATTCAACTTTATGAATATACCAAGGCATGGTACAGCCCACACCAGAAAGAAATCTTTTAAATGTGATATCACTGTTTGGCTTGCACTGGCACCCAAGCCTAGTGCCCATCAGACAGTCATCACAGGATAGAAACAGGCGAAACAGCCTCACTCCTGTGGCTGGGCCCCTGACCCCTACCTTGTGTCCGTGGAAAGTTAATCCATTAACATTCACATATGCAAATCATAAATATTTACAATATCTTCTGACATAGTATTCTTTCTGAAGAAGCAAAGCATAGTTTGTTTGTTTTTTTTAAAAAACAACTTGAATTTCATTAAGTCACTCCAGGTTAATAAAAAAGTACCAGGGACTGGGTGGCTTAAACAACAGATATGTATTTTTTCTCATAGATGTGGGGGCTGAAAGTCCAGATGGAGGCGTTAGTAGGCTTGGTTTCCTCTGGAGCCTCTCTCTGGTTTGCAGAGGCCTGCCTGCTCCCTGTATCCTCCTATGTTTCCTTCTCTGTCTTCTTCACTGTCTTCTCTCCCTGCCTGTTTCCTAATTTCTTTAAATGCCTCCATCAGATTAGGTTAGGACCCATCCCAGTGGCCACAGTTTATCTGCATCCCTGTAGCAAGGCCCTGTTTCCAAATATGGTCACAGACTGAGGTTCTCAGGGTGAAGACTTCAACACCTGAATTCTGGGGGAGGCATGATTCAGTCCATAGCAGTTGTGTTGATCTCAATACAGCTAGTTATATTCTCCGTGGGAGAAAGGAAAGCAAGGACGAGGTTAGACCCTCTCCTACAGCCTGCTCTTCCACTTTCACTGTTTCCCTCAGGCCTTCAATCTAGAACATCCTGGCTCCCTGCTCCTAAATGCCATTATTCTCACCCTGCTTTAAATGCTGTTGTTACTATAAATTACATGGGAAATACAAGAAATCAAAAGCTAGTTTTATGTTTCTTCATGTACAAGAGTGACACAGTAAGAGTCACTGAAGTCAGTGCTTACAGTCTGAGACTTTTTTTTTTAAGGGTTCACTGCATTACTCAAGTTGAAAAAATAATGATTTGGACCTCAGCCTGCCTCTAGCAGATGGACCCGTTGCCCATCCCCAGCCCTTTTTTAAGAAGCTCCCTTTATTCTGTGATACCCCAAGTGTCTGCAGGCATGGCGGCTTACAAGCACCTTCTCACATGGTGCATAATTAGATCCTAATCACCACCCAGTGCAGTAGAGAAATCATTTGAATCCCTGTTGTACACATGGGATAACTGGAGCATAAAGAATGTGGGATTTTCAAGGTCACATAGCAAGAAAGGCATAAAGCCAGTTTTCACTTCTCAGTTCAGGTAATATGAATTCTGGAGTTCTGTGTTGGCTTCTCTCCCCAAAGTGGCAGTACATCCACCATTTTTTTGTCTTATTTGGGTGCATTGGTGCTAGTCATTGGGAGGGGGAGCAAGTGAAAGCATGATGATGACTCAGCAATTGATAAGCAAACGGGCTTTTCTCAGTGAAGCAGGGGTGGGGAAGTAGTCAGCTTCTTTCTAATAACAGGGTGTAGATTTTGTTTTTCAACCAGCATGTGTCCTGGGACCCTCTTACCCTTTGTCTTTCATGCTTCCAAAGCTTTCTTTTCCCTTCATATTCCAAGCCCACAAGATTTGTTTTTGTTTTTTGATTTTACCTATATTTAGTAGTTGTTGTTCTACTGCAAAGAAGCACTTTCCTCTCCCCTCCATCAGTTTGTATATTCACTTATTAACTCATATCACTATGGTCTCATGGATTCTTGTTTCATTCAATGAGTTTTTGTTTTATTCCATGGATTTCGAAGACCTAACTATATATTTGTTCAGTGGGAACCGATTCATTCTGGCTCCTGGGTCCTTTTGATGTGTTCCCATAACTCTGTGAGCATATCCTTGTTGTTGCTGTTCAGCTGCTAAGTCGTGTTTGACTCTTTGCGACCCCAAGGACTGTAGCAAACCAGGCTTCTCTGTCCATGGGATATCTTAGGCAAGACTACTGGAGTGGGTTGCCCCTTCTTCTCCAGGGGTTCTTCCTGGATCAGGAACTGAACCCATGTCTCCTGCACTGGCAGGTGGATTCTTTACCACGTACCAGGGAAGCCCGAGCATATCCTTACTTGGCACAAAAAGGTGTTTCATATTTTTCTTTCACTTTCCTTGCCCCCACCTTAAATTCACTGTATTTTGAGAATTGGTGGATACCACCCAGTGTTAAAAATTGAAGTCTTCGGCCATTGTATGAGCCAGAGGAGATCATGATTTCTTCTTAAAATATGACCCTTCTCTGCTTTCAAATGAAAGGATAAAGAGGATTATTGCCCCCAAGAAGGCCTGTGTTTGTAATTCATTCCAAGGGTAAACAAATCTACTAACTTTAGTTTCTGTGGCATCCTTTTCATGGAAGAGAATTTCAAACTTTGTCTCAGATGACACTACATAGGAAGCAGGAGATCAAATATGTGGGGCAGGGTAACAGGAGATCAGTATGGAATGGACTGCCTCCCTTACAACAGTGCCTCTGACCCACATAAGGCTGTCCTCCCAAGGAGCCTACAGGGCAGGCGGCAGAGCAGTGAACCTCAGGGTGCGAGAACCTTGTCACTCCTGGTTCCCACATGGTGAAAGGTAACCCTCTGTGCTGGGGACACCTGGGTGGCTGGGCTGTCCTTCCTACACTCACAGGTACAGCCAGAGCCTACTCTTAAGACAGTGTTGATCATGGCCCCTTTTCTATTAAACATAAATTCAATCAGGAAAGATTTGAAACATACAGAAAATTACAGAGAAGTATGTCAAAAGCACCAATGTGCCCATGGCTAGATGATAGAAGAAATGTTAACATTTGCCTTAGATCCTTTCAGAAAGAAAGTAAAACTACAGATAATATTGAAAATCCGCTGCCCTTCCTCTCCCTCCAGAGGTAACTCTCAAGTTAGTAGGGAGCTTCTTAGTGCTCAATATTACTTTGTTTTTATGTGAGTAAACACCAATGTGTAGTGACTTGTGTATTTAAAACATTTCATAAGCAATACTCTCAAAACATGCTATGCATCTCTGGCCCCGGGCCCTTATTTATTTATTTTTTTTCCCAATCATAGAGGCTAGTTTTGTTTAGGAAAGGGACACCACAAAAGCCCAAGACAAACCCAGCGATGGAGCAAGCTAAATCCAACATGGCAGGCAAAGTAGGCTAAAGGTCACCGCTTAATGTACCTTGATTTATCTCTGTATTTCCATGGCAACCCCTGAGAGCGGAGGGACACTTACCCTGATTTCTCTGTGTTTGCTTCAAAAGTACCTGGTGTTTGGCAGAGATGCTTTGGGGCTGTACTTTGAGAGATATATGGTGGTCAACCACTGGAACTCTCTCTCAGAAGACCATGAGAACGCGCCTGCGCAGATAAACCGGGGGGCGCTATCCTGGCATTACCTTTGCTTCATTACCTTGCTAAGGTCGCCACCCAAAGTGGGGACTCGAGCTCTGCTGGACTCAATTTGCCACATGCGAAGAAGGATGGAGAATTGCGCATGCCCTGTCTGCCCCAGGGAATCTCTGCAGCTTTCCCAGAGCCCTGTCTGCCTCCTAACCCTTAGAGGCCCCGCACTCCTCTCTCTTTCGGAAGAAGGTGCTTTTAGGGTGGGAGCTTCCCTTCTCCATTCTCTGACCATTAAGCCTGTTTTGCTTGCACCAAACTCAGTTTCATTACTGGCAGAGCAAACCGGAGAAGGCGATGGCAACCCACTCCAGTACTCTTGCCTGGAAAATCCCATGGATGGGGGAGCCTGGTGGGCTGCAATCCATGGGGTCGCGAAGAGTCGGAGACGACCGAGCGACTTCACTTTCACGCATTGGAGAAGGAATTGGGAACCCACTCCAGTGTTCTTGCCTGGAGAATCCCAGGGACCGGGGAGCCTGGTGGGCTGACGTCTATGGGGTCGCACAGAGTCGGACACGACTGAAGGGCAACTTAGCAGCAGCAGCAGCAGCAGCAGAGCAAACCTGGGTGGAGAAAGAACTGCCTGCCTGATAGTGTGTGTGGTGGGAGGGGAGCTTTGGTTCAGCTGGGGCAGCAAGAGGAGTGTTTCACGTCTAACTCAGAAATAGTATCATACTGCTTGTATCTTTTTTCAGTTGGCTTCTGGTTTTCACCTAACACGGAGATTTAGTCATGTTAATATTAATAATGTAGATCTAGTTCACTTATTTGTTAGACACTATTTTCTTGTATGACATTCCTAATATGTGCATGTGCCTGCTAAGTTGATTCAGTCTTGTCCAACTCTTTGAGACCCCAAGGACTGTAGCCTCCTCCATCCAAGGGATTCTCCAGGCAAGAATACTGGAGTGGGTTGCCATGCCCTCCTCCAGGGGTTCTTCCTGCCTCAGGGATCGAACCCGTTTTTCTTTACACCTCCTGCACTGGCAGATGAATTCTTTACCACTATCCCCATCTGGGAAGCCCTTTTCACGTCTAACTCAGAAATAGTATCATACTGCTTGTATCTTTTTTCAGTTGGCTTCTGGTTTTCACCTAACACGGAGATTTAGTCATGTTAATATTAATAATGTAGATCTAGTTCACTTATTTGTTAGACACTATTTTCTTGTATGACATTCCTAATATGTGCATGTGCCTGCTAAGTTGATTCAGTCTTGTCCAACTCTTTGAGACCCCAAGGACTGTAGCCTCCTCCATCCAAGGGATTCTCCAGGCAAGAATACTGGAGTGGGTTGCCATGCCCTCCTCCAGGGGTTCTTCCTGCCTCAGGGATCGAACCCGTTTTTCTTTACACCTCCTGCACTGGCAGATGAATTCTTTACCACTATCCCCATCTGGGAAGCCCTTATAATGATAAGATATTGTTCGTATTAATTCCTAGTGCTTTGTATATTCTCTTGGATTTTCTTTGAAGATAATAAACTCACCTGGAATAATGACGGTTTTGTTTTCTTTCTATCCTTAAACCTATTATTTCTATTTTTAATATAATGTTGAATAGGAGTTCAAGTGGAGATTATTTTGTTCTTTTTCTAATTAAAACGAGATTGTAAGGGTTACATTATTAGGTATGATGCTTCTGGTAGGTTTTGGTAGTTACCTTTTAATCAAGTGAAGGAACCTACCTCTTAGTACTAGCTTGCCTGGAGTGGTTTTTCCTAATGTCCATTCATTACTGGCTTCATTATGTTTCTTCTTCTGAATCTACTGACACCGATTATATAATTTTCTCCTTTTAATTTCCCAATTTAGTTAATTACATCATTGGATTTACTAATGTTAAAGTATTTTACTTTTTTTAAGGAGAAGATGCAATAAGAGGACCAACCTCTATTTATTGGGATCAGGATGTATTTATTTTTAAACACAGCTCAATTAAGTTTGCTATCCAGCTGCTTGCTATCTATGTATCTATTTTAAAAATTCTTGTATATTTGTACGTTTGAGGTGGGGGGTGCTGTACATCTTTCTCCCTTATCTGGTTTATTATCTAGACTATACTGGATTCATAAAATAAGTTGAGAAGTTTCATCTTTGTTTACTGTCTGGAACATTTATATATAGTTGGAATTATCTGTTCTATGAAAGTTTAAAGGATCCACCTGGAGAACCATCTGTAACCCATAATTTCTTTGTGGAAAGATTGAAAAAGTATTAATTCAAGTTTTTACATTGTTATAAAAGTACTTGGGTTTTCCATTTCTTCTCAAATTAGTAATAGCAAGTATAATATTTTAGATTGGGGTAGATAAGTTATGGCGTTTGAGCCAAATGCAGCAACTTTTTGTAAATAAAGTATTGTGGAACATGGCCATACATATTTATTTACATATTGTCTATGGCTGATTAGGTTGTGTTCCCCTAATCAATCTCCTGCCTCCTTGAATCTCACAGCTTTTCTATCCTCAGTATAGATGGAGAATATAAGAACAGAGTTTTCAATTCACTTCATCTGACTTAGTCATCCATCAGTCCTTCCATTCAGTGACTACTCGGTGTCCACATTCCCAGTATTATTTTAAAAGGACTGGGGATATAGCAATGAACAAACAAGTCGATGCCCTCATGAAGCTTATAGTCAAGGATGGAGTCTCAGACAATAGACAGACATACATTATGCCTGGTGTATTTGGGAAAGAAATAAAAAATAGTAGTCTTTGGCTACTATTTCCATTTCGTAACATTCTTTAGACTATTCAAGTTATTTATTTCTTTTATATCAATATTGCATTTTCTATATATTAGAATTTATCAATTTCATGTAGGTGTTCAAATTCATTACTATGGAAGGTTTCATTCTTCTGTTTTCAACTTTTTGCACCTTATTGTCTTTGTAGATAACATAATGTTGATTTTTTTTTTTACTTCATTTTGCTTTACAATACTGTATTGGTTTTGCCATACATTGACATGAATCAGCCACGGGTGTACATGAGTATAATGTTGAATTAAAAAAAAAAAAAAAGCCCAGCTTACTGTTTTTGTCTTCTAATTGAGACATTTTCTAATTTATATTTATTTTATATTTAAACTTGGTTGCAAATTTATTCACATTTTTCATTTATTTGCCTTCTTTTATTTCTATTCTTGCTTATCACTAGATATGAGCAGATTTAAAAGTTATACCTATTTTACACATCTGATGATTGCTTTAAACTTAAGATTACTATATATTTTAAAGTTTCTCCAATTAATGTATTAAACTTGTCAGAATTTATGTCTTTCACCTAAAATATCAAATATTTTAGTCTGCTCTCATGTCCTTCAGTTTCTTCCACACCCTTATTCCAATGTCATCATTACGTGACAATGATTTATTTTCTTTTTTTCAATCATGCTATATTTTAAAATTTCCTTCCCAGATTTATTTCTCTTAAATTTTGAGTACTTTTTCTAAAATTATTTTCAATGTGTGGTAACCCTATTTGCATCTTACATTCCTGAGAATTTTTTTTATTACTCTTCATATTTTAATGCCAATTTTTGGATATAAAGTTCTACTTTTTAATTTTTTTCAATTAAAAAATTACTTTCCACTTCTTGTATCCTATACTGCTTTCGTAAGGACTGATCCCTCTCTGCAGATAGTGGACTCTTTCTCTTGGGATTTCTCTGCTTTCTCTAGGTAGGTATTCTCTAACCACCAGAGTCTTTTCAAATTTTACCTTTGCCTTTGGGACGAAAAAAAAAATCACTACAATCTAAGTATGAGTTTTCATTCTCTACTTTAAATGTGAGCTCTTTCATCTTTTCCTAATTCTAGAAAATTAATGTCCATTTATTTGTTCAAATATTTTCTCTTTTCTATTTTCCTTTTTCTCTCTCTTGTTAGAATTCCTATTATTTGGATGTTGAAAATTTTACTTCTAATATCTTTACTTTTTAGATTTTTTTTCCTTTTGTATTTCTTAAGAATTTTTTTTTGTTTTGTTTTCTGTTGCCATCTTGGAGAATTCCTCAATTTGATCTTTCAGTTCACTAATAAATTCTTCATAAATCTGTACTAAATATATGAATATATTCTTCTTGCTACTCTAGTCATGTATATTTGGGGATTTCCAACAGGGAACTCTAGTCTGTGTCTGTCCTTGTGAATATAAAGTGTAGCTAATGGATCATGTCCCCACAGGGCCACTATTGATTACCTCTGATTGCTGACACCCCATAAGGCAACCTTCTGGTTCAGGGTTTCAATTTAAACTTTTAAGGACTAGATGCAACATAGTATCTTGGATTGGATTCTGAAAAAGAATAAGGACATCAGTGGAAAAAACCTAGCAAAATACGAGTATGGTTTTTGCTATTAATAATGTACCCATGTTAATTGCACTGCAGTTATGTAAGACATTAACATGAAGAGAAACTCGATGAAGGGTGTACAAGAAACCTTTGTGCTATGGCTGAAACTTTTATGTAAACCTAACATTGGTGGCTTAGTTGCTCAGTCGTGTCCCTCTCTTGCGACCCCATGGACTGTAGCCCAGCGGGCTCCTCTGTCCATGGGATTTCCCAGGCAAGATAACTAGAGTGGGATGCCATTTCCTTCCCCAGGGGATCTTCCCAACCCAGGGTTTGAACCAGGTCTCCTACAATGCAGATTCTTTACCAACGAGCTATCAGGGAAGCCCAAACCTGACATTATTCCAAAATAAAACATTTTTATAAATATTTTTGATGAGTGAACTAGACATTCATGTATAATTATCTATAGGTGTATTTCACTTTAAATAAAACATTTTAAAAGTGTAAAACACACACATACACACATACACTTCAATTCAGTTCAGTTTATGTAAGACATTAACATGAAGAGAAACTCGATGAAGGGTGTACAAGAAACCTTTGTGCTATGGCTGAAACTTTTATGTAAACCTAACATTGGTGGCTTAGTTGCTCAGTCGTGTCCCTCTCTTGCGACCCCATGGACTGTAGCCCAGCGGGCTCCTCTGTCCATGGGATTTCCCAGGCAAGATAACTAGAGTGGGATGCCATTTCCTTCCCCAGGGGATCTTCCCAACCCAGGGTTTGAACCAGGTCTCCTACAATGCAGATTCTTTACCAACGAGCTATCAGGGAAGCCCAAACCTGACATTATTCCAAAATAAAACATTTTTATAAATATTTTTGATGAGTGAACTAGACATTCATGTATAATTATCTATAGGTGTATTTCACTTTAAATAAAACATTTTAAAAGTGTAAAACACACACATACACACATACACTTCAATTCAGTTCAGTTGCTCAGTCCTGTCCGACTCTTTGCAACCCCATGAATCACAGTATGCCAGGCCTCCCTGTCCATCACCAACTCCTGGAGTTCACTCAGACTCATGTCCATCGAGTCAGTGATGCCATCCAGCCATCTCATCCTCTGTTGTCCCCTTCTCCTCCTGCCCCTAATTGCTGCCAGCATCAGAGTCTTTTCCAATGAGTCAACCCTTCGCATGAGGTGGCCAAAGTACTAGAGTTTCAGCTTTAGCATCATTCCTTCCAAAGAACACCCAGGACTGATCTCCTTCAGAATGGACTGGTTATACCCCTTAAAAACCCTTTCAGTCAAAGCGCCAGTGAGAAGACAGGATTGCCCTTGGTTGTAATCCCCCCACTTTTGAGGTTCTGAATGGGAAGGACTGGAAAATTAAAACTCAAGGCAAGCCGGTCCAGTTGTCCTACAGTTCACTGATGCTGTTATTTTTAAAGCTCTATTTTCTCTCTGTTTCATTTTGCATAGATGTAATTGTTTGGCTTTCAAGTTCACTGATCTTTTTTTCTCTACTGTAAAATCCACTGTTAATCTAATCAGTGTATTTTAAAATCTCAGACATAATTTTCATCTCTAGAAGTCTTATTTGGGTCTTTTGTATATTCTCCATGTCTGCTTAACTTTTTAAACACTAGGAATGCAGTTATAATACTTGCTAAGGTCCTTCTCTGCTGATTCTAACATCTGTGTCACTTCCGAGTTGGTTTTGGTTGGCTGGTCTCACTAAGGGTCATATTTTCCTGATTTTTTGCATGCCTGGCAGTCTTTGATTGGATATCAGACATTGTTAATTTTGCCTTGCTGGTTTTGGACATGTTGTATTCCTATACATCTTTAGTTTTGTTCTGGGATACAATTAAGTCCTTGGAAGCACTGTGATTCTTTCAGGTCTAACTTTTACAATTCACTAGGTGGGTCTAGGGGCTTCCCAGGTGGCTCAGTGTAGTCTGTCTGGTGGCTAGATGACATGTAGTCATGTCTGGTAGGCATGGCTCCCAGCGCTGTGTGAGCCCTACAACATTTTCTGTCCAAGCCTTTCAGGTGGTCCTTTCTTCCACTTCACGTAGTTTCTTCACGTGACTTGTGGTTGATGGGTGCACGGGAGGTTCTATGCAGATTTCTGAGATCTTCTCACTGAGCGAGCTCTCTTCTTTGGAGCTCCTTATGAACTCTGGCTGCTTGGTCTTCCTGGACTCTCAGCTCCATCTCCTTGACTACAGGAGTCTGCAGGTTGCCCTCAAGTGCCATAGCCAGAGAATTCCCTTAAGGCAGTACATTGGGACAATCTGCTTCTGGTCTCTTAGGCCTGGTTGTCTCTATTTTGTGACTTCTAGGTCTTGAAAAACACTGTTTTATGTATTTTTTCTTTCCCTCTTTTTTGTTATTGTTTTATAAAGTAGGGTAAATTGGTTGCTGTTACTCCATATTACTGGAATCAGAAGTGTCACACTCTTTTTGTTTTTGGTGTTCCGTACATTTTAATGGCGTGTTGAGGGAGGTGTGTGTAGTGAGGGCAAAGAGGGGCCAGGACAGCTTTCCCTGTTTCAAAGCTCAGTGGCTCCCTCTTCCACTGTTACTATGAAGAACTCAAAATGTGGCCTCTCTGGGTAGCCACTTAGTCTCTCAGGGCTAAGATTTGTGCCTCCAGACTGTGCTTCCTAGAACTCTACAGGCCATGCTCTTCAAGGTGGACAGGACACAGGTTTTTAAAAATAGAGAAAACAATAGGTTGCACTGAAGGGGGCACCATTTGTGAAAAGGTGGGGTCAAGGGAGCCACCAGGGCAGGCGCAGAGGTGAGGTGGGGGCAGAGGCCAAGGTCAGCCAGACGAAGACACCAAAGTGAGGGCCAAACACAAGGCCACGCGAGCTGTGTCTAAGGAAGAGCTGCTTATTCACGCACTCCACCTCTGGGCAGGGGCAGGCACAGAGTGTACGTCTGCCAAAACAGAGGACGAAGTCACGTATAAGAAAAGGCCCATGTGTCCAGGCAGGATGTTGAGCCTTTGAGGAGAGCTTGGTGCTTGAAACACTTCCGTGGCAGAGATGGCTGGCTGCCCCCTGAGGATAACTTCTTCCTTTGCAGGGCCCCCAGGATGGCCCCTGTGGAGAGGCTGCCTGCTCAGGGATAATGTTCCTAGTCCCCTTCGTAGCTTGGCATGAGGCTCAGAGGCAGGCCAGGTGAGTGCCAGTGATATGAGTGCCAGGGATGTGCATCTCCCACACAGTCTAATCCCCGTGCTTCTCCCCTTACAGTGGTTGGCATGGAGACCCTCAGGGCAACCTTAAAGCCTGCACTATCTCAGGACAGCCTACCTAACTAAGGTGTGGACAATTTTTGCTCTCATGGTGATGAAGTTATAACGTTATGTTAAGAACATTTTCAGTAATGAAGCAAATTGATCATTTGGTGAATTGACCTTTGACAACCCAATTTCTAGCAAATTCTTTCTTGAGGGGATATGGATACACACACACACACACACACACACACATATATTATAAAACTTGATATGCAACTTGATATATAGAACTTGACTTGCGTCCTTTGGAAAGACCAAGTGATGTTTTGAGTAGAATAACACATCATTTTTAGCTAAGAGCTGATGTTACTCATAGATGTAGATATTTTGTAGATGTTGTACCCTGTGGTTAGATGGGAAAAGAGTTGCCTTCATTCTTTTCCTTCTATTCACAGGATGCCAAACCACCTCTTGTGTGCCCTCTACTCTTACGGGGCAGAAAATTTAAGAGGAAGAAACCAAGGGAACTAGAGAGAGGGACAGGGAGAAGAGAGATCACGGAGGACACTCAATGTTTCCAAACCTAGACTAACACAGACAAGAAAGACTCAAGGGGAGAAAGAAAGAACATTTTGCCCAGTCCCTGTGTGTGTGTATGCATACTTGATTGCTGAATTACTAGAACACATCCAGTAATGTTCTGCCCTTCTTAATGCTAGAACGCAACAATGGACTTACAGGTCTAACTCCTTTATTTTACAGATGGACAAGCTGAGACCCAGATAGAGACACAGGGCTGCTCAAGTCACTGTTTATTAAGTTGCAGAGTTGGGATTTCCCAAATTCACTTGATTCAGAAATTTTATAGAGGCCCTCCTCCCAATGCCCAAATTTACCTTTGAGCTGCAAATCTTGCCTTCCTGTGACCTGGTGAAAGCCGCAGGGTGGGCCTGCAGGGAGATGAGCTCCCCGTCCTCACTCAGCTGCTACCCAAACAGGCTGCGCTGCACAAGAAGAATGACATGGCAGAGAGGAGTTTTCCACACAGTGTCCCCACCGAAGCCTCCTCTTTTGTTTTTCAGGGGAATCCCTCTGGCCTTCAGCTTGCAACCTTCGGGAGGCGAATGTCTTGAGTTACTCTTGCTGCAGCGCTGGGCTGGTGACCACAGAGAGTGACCACAGGCCTGGGGAGCTGGGACTGTCTGGAAAGCAGTTTCTCTTTTAATCTCTCTCTAGAGGTGGTGCCGTCTGCCCTTCCCAGGCTCCTCCCAGTCTGACTGCTCTAAGCCACAGTGGAGCCCTGTCTTCCCTGGAGCCCATGGAGTGGCATGCCAACTCCCTTTCAGGGAATTCAGCCCACCATGGCTACCTCTGTGTGTCGCACATGCTGGGGACACTTTTGCTACATCCAGAGAACACCAGCTGCTTTCATACAGCTGTACTTTAGCAAAAGATGTTTCTTCTGTCTAGACTTTTCTGTTTCCCATGGACTGCTTAGAAGACTTCTTCATTTTTTTTTTCACAAAAACATAAAATTTAACCACTCTCTTTAGGGTATAGTTCAGTGGCATTCAAAATATTCACATGGTTGTGCAAACATCATCACCATCCATCTCTAGAACTGAAACTGTCTGCGTGCTAAATCACTTTGGCTGTGTCCGACTCTCTGTGACCCTATGGATGGTAGCCTGCCAGGCTCCTCTGTCCATGAAATTCTCCAGGCAAGAATACTGGAGTGGGTTGCCATTTCCTTCTCTAGGGGATCTTCCTGACCCAGACATCA
>SJYC01007130.1:0-86512 GCA_006408675.1 Madoqua kirkii
GTGAATTGACCTTTGACAACCCAATTTCTAGCAAATTCTTTCTTGAGGGGATATGGATACACACACACACACACACACACACACATATATTATAAAACTTGATATGCAACTTGATATATAGAACTTGACTTGCGTCCTTTGGAAAGACCAAGTGATGTTTTGAGTAGAATAACACATCATTTTTAGCTAAGAGCTGATGTTACTCATAGATGTAGATATTTTGTAGATGTTGTACCCTGTGGTTAGATGGGAAAAGAGTTGCCTTCATTCTTTTCCTTCTATTCACAGGATGCCAAACCACCTCTTGTGTGCCCTCTACTCTTACGGGGCAGAAAATTTAAGAGGAAGAAACCAAGGGAACTAGAGAGAGGGACAGGGAGAAGAGAGATCACGGAGGACACTCAATGTTTCCAAACCTAGACTAACACAGACAAGAAAGACTCAAGGGGAGAAAGAAAGAACATTTTGCCCAGTCCCTGTGTGTGTGTATGCATACTTGATTGCTGAATTACTAGAACACATCCAGTAATGTTCTGCCCTTCTTAATGCTAGAGACGCAACAATGGACTTACAGGTCTAACTCCTTTATTTTACAGATGGACAAGCTGAGACCCAGATAGAGACACAGGGCTGCTCAAGTCACTGTTTATTAAGTTGCAGAGTTGGGATTTCCCAAATTCACTTGATTCAGAAATTTTATAGAGGCCCTCCTCCCAATGCCCAAATTTACCTTTGAGCTGCAAATCTTGCCTTCCTGTGACCTGGTGAAAGCCGCAGGGTGGGCCTGCAGGGAGATGAGCTCCCCGTCCTCACTCAGCTGCTACCCAAACAGGCTGCGCTGCACAAGAAGAATGACATGGCAGAGAGGAGTTTTCCACACAGTGTCCCCACCGAAGCCTCCTCTTTTGTTTTTCAGGGGAATCCCTCTGGCCTTCAGCTTGCAACCTTCGGGAGGCGAATGTCTTGAGTTACTCTTGCTGCAGCGCTGGGCTGGTGACCACAGAGAGTGACCACAGGCCTGGGGAGCTGGGACTGTCTGGAAAGCAGTTTCTCTTTTAATCTCTCTCTAGAGGTGGTGCCGTCTGCCCTTCCCAGGCTCCTCCCAGTCTGACTGCTCTAAGCCACAGTGGAGCCCTGTCTTCCCTGGAGCCCATGGAGTGGCATGCCAACTCCCTTTCAGGGAATTCAGCCCACCATGGCTACCTCTGTGTGTCGCACATGCTGGGGACACTTTTGCTACATCCAGAGAACACCAGCTGCTTTCATACAGCTGTACTTTAGCAAAAGATGTTTCTTCTGTCTAGACTTTTCTGTTTCCCATGGACTGCTTAGAAGACTTCTTCATTTTTTTTTTCACAAAAACATAAAATTTAACCACTCTCTTTAGGGTATAGTTCAGTGGCATTCAAAATATTCACATGGTTGTGCAAACATCATCACCATCCATCTCTAGAACTGAAACTGTCTGCGTGCTAAATCACTTTGGCTGTGTCCGACTCTCTGTGACCCTATGGATGGTAGCCTGCCAGGCTCCTCTGTCCATGAAATTCTCCAGGCAAGAATACTGGAGTGGGTTGCCATTTCCTTCTCTAGGGGATCTTCCTGACCCAGACATCAAACCTGGGTCTCCCATATGCGGGCAGATTCATTCCTGTCCGAGTTACCAGGGAAGCCACATCACTGAATAACTCCCCATTCCTTCCCCCAGCCCATGGCAACTGCTGTTCTACTTTCTGTCTCTATGGATTTGACTGCTTTAGGTAACTCATAGGGGCAGAGTCATACAGTGCTTGTCCTTTTGCGACTGATATTGCTCTCAGCATAGTGTCCTCAGGATTCATCCATGCTGTGGCATGTGTGAGAATTTCCTTCCTTTTTAAAGGCTGAATAGTACTCCACTGTATGTATGTATCACATTTTGTTTATTCATTCATCTGTTGATGGACACTAGGTTGATTCCACGTTTTGGCTACTGAGAAATGATTAACATATGCTCTGTGCTGGACAATGACCCACATGCACTCAAGAAGAGTGTTCTGAGTTATGTCTGTTGGGTCTAGTTGGTTTCTGCAGTTGTCCCAGTCCTCTAGTTCCTTACTGTCTTCCATTTGGTCATCCTATCCTATTGAGAGTATGGTAGTGAAGCCTCCAACAGTTATTGTAGAATTCTCTCTCTCCCTCCCTTCAGTTCAATCCGTCTTTGCCTCACATGTCTTGGTGGTCTGTTATTAGGCATGTAAATATCCTTTCTCATTTTGAAGTGTCTATCCAAATGCTCCCTCCTCTGGTGCCCTCACCCTTGTCTCCCCCAACCCTGGGTAGTTACTGTCCTCTGCACTCTCACTGTAACTTGGCTATACCTCTGTGTCCCAGGTTCAGCAATCGTGAGTAATTTACATGTCTCTCTTCCCAGACAGTTTGTCTTGGAGGACACAGAATTTTGTCTTTATGTTTGCATCTTCCGAATCTGGCATAGTAGGAATATTTGTTGACTGGACATTTGTCCTGGAATGCAACTGTTGTGTTCTTCCTGGGATAAAAATAATTGTAGTCAGAAATTCTCAACATCATTGCTTTTGTATCAGTAATATAGCTTCCAAGGTAGCTCTTGCTCTTCTCCCTTATTTGATCCTTATTGCAAGCCTATAAGGGTTCCAGGCTCCACTTTACAGGTGAAGAAAACTGAGGATCAGAGATTTGGGTTGAGTGTCTTGATAGAGGTCAAAATAATAAGAGGCAGAGCTGGGACCTGAGCTCAGGTTAGTCTGGCTCCCAACCAGGGCTCCTTTCTCTGTGTCCACCGCCCTAGTGGGCTTGGCTCTATGTGGCTGGGATCACAGCCTTTGTGTGTAAAGGCTGAACCTCTTTTCTCTTAGGGCATTTGAAGTTTGCCTTTGGATATGTTATAAGGAGTTCTGAGTGAGTCTCTGAGATACACCTCCTGAGATCATTTGTGAGATAATAAAGTCTGGTGACTACCGCCATGAAATTAAAAGACACTTGCTCCTTGGAAGGAAAGCTATAACCAACCTAGACAGCACATTAAAAAGCAGAGACACTGTTTTGCTGACAAAGGTCCATCTAGTCAAAGCTATGGTTTTTCCAGTAGTCATGTATGGATGTGAGAATTGGATTATAAAGAAAGCTGAGCACTGAAGAACTGTGGTGTTGAAGAAGAATCTTGAGAGTCCCTTGGATTGCAAGGAGATCTAACCAGTTAATCCTAAAGGATATCAGTCCTTAATATTCGTTGGAAGCACTGATGCTGAAGCTGAAGCTCCAATACTTTGGGCACCTGATGTGAAGAACTGACTCTTTGGAAAAGACCCTGATGCTGGGAAAGATTGAAGGCAGGAGGAGAATGGGACGACAGAGGATGAGATAGTTGGATGGCATCATCAACTCGATGGACGTGAGTTTGAGTAAGCTCTGGGAGTTGGTGATGGACAGGGAAGCCTGGCATGCTGCAATACATGGGGTCACAAAGAGTTGGACACAACTGAGCGACTGAACTGAACAGAACTGAAAGCTGAGTGGGACCTTCCTTGGTAGTCCAGGGGGTAAGCCTCTGAGCTCCCAATGCAGGGGGCCCAGGTTCTATTCCTGGTGTGGGAAATGAATCCCACATTGCCACATCTAAATATCCTTCGTGCTGCAACCCAGTGCAGCCAAATGAATACATGAATAAATATTTGGGGGCTTCCTTGGTGGCTCAGTGGTGAAGGATCTGCCTGCCAATGCAGGAGATTTGCGTTCAGTCCCTGGGTGGGGAAGATCTCCTGGAGAAGGAAATGGCAACTCAGTCCAGTATTACTGCCTGGAAAAATCCCATGGGCAGAGGAGCCTGGGCTACAGTCCATGAGGTTGCAAAAGAATTGGATACGACTTAGTGGCTAAACAACAACAACGAACTCTGTGTACCTTGCTCACTGAGGCACAGGTGGGAGCTGGCGCTCCAATTTGAGCTTCCCTGATTATAAACTTGATGTGCTTGCTGTTTGAGCTAACGTACCCTGGGTAGCCCTGGGATAGTTAAGGAACTTTTTCTTGGTTTGAATTTAAATTGGCCCGGTGTGTCCACTCTGACTGCTGGAGCCCTGCAGGGTGAATCTGCTCTCTCTGCTCCGGACACCCTTCCAGGCATGTGCATGTGCATGTGCATGTGTTTCCCCAGGTGTTTCCTGGGCTATAAGGCTCCAGGGCCTTCAGGCTCCTCCTCTGCTTTTCCAGGGACTCCTTCTTTGGGCCACCTCTTCCTGACATGCTCCAGTTTGGTTACTGGCTGGGTCTGAGTGACAGGGACAGCACACCCATAACAGGGCATCACCGGGCTGGCAGGGAAAAAGACTGCGGAGGCTCTAATTGCAGTTTCCTCAAATGGACAGGCAGCTGGCTGTCAGGCAGAGAGCAGGACAGGACGGGGAGGGGGAAGGAGAGGGAAAACAGAGCCTGGCATGTGTGATGGAACAAAAATAGAGGGGCTGGCATGACTGTGAGCCAAGCTTCTTCCCAGCACGTGCTTGCAGGGAGGCTCTGGTTCAGGTGAGTCCACCGGCCCTGTGCTGGTTGCAGGGTGAGTCCCCTGGGCCGGGGGAGCAATAGATATTTCCAGGCCGTTCCCCTTCAGTGGCTGGAGTGGGGTTTGGAATGGTGACCATATTGTGGTCCTTTCTTGGATTCTTTGTGGGAGCCTCTGTTTACGACTCCCTTCCCTTCTGTTCCCTAGGTCCTCTAGAGAGGGCTGACTTTACTGGTCCATTGACTGACCTTGACAGGAAAACAAGGACAAGGGATGACTAGAGAGGGTCCAATGACGGCCTCCTGGTTAATTTTCATGTAAACAATGATAATAATTACACATATAGGATTGCTGAGCTTATTAAAAAGGCAATGCACTGCCTTTTTAAAATAAGCTCAGCAATATATATATGTATATTACATATATGTTTTTTAATAAGTTCAGCAAGTGTATGTGTGTATATATAATATATATATATGTCTACACTTTGTGTAATCCCAACTCTGTACAGGGAAACTACACTTAGTACTTAGTACACTTAATATGCACCCTGTGAGGGCACCTGGTGGCTCCTGGCAATGCTTCCCTTGTGACCCTTTGGGGGCCAGAGTGGGGTCTGTTACTGCCACGCTCTGAAAGCACTTGTGGGTTGAGAACTAGACTGGAGAGCAGGGCTGGATTTCAGTCCTGGTTCTAAGATGCTGTGTGACACAGGGTTAGCTCCCTCCCTTCTCTGGGCCCCCTTTTTCTTTTTTGTTCCATGAAGGACTTGGGCTAGAAGAACTCTCAGGTCTTGGGCCCACAGAAGCTGGGGGATCTGGGCCGTGTGAGGCAGGGTGCTACCTTGCGATGTTCTGGACTCTTCAGGGAAAGGCACCTCTCTCTACTCTGCTCTTTGCCGAGCTGGTCTGTGGGTTTCCTAGCCAGGCCCGGCAGTCCTCGAGACTGGGCGGAGCTGGAGGTTCTGAGGTTGAGACTGTTTCTCCCTTGTCTGAGGGCAGGTGTCAGGCCCAGGCCTCCCCGCTTCATCCCCAGACGACACCCCGGGAGAGGGATGCTGCTTTCGGTGCTCTTGTCCCACTTGCCCTGGGGACAGTCCGAGCCATGTCCTCAAGTCACAGGGGGAGTTCAGCATGTCCTGCTGTGACACACGGCCAGAGGGTAGTAAAACCCAAGCCCTCCCGGTGGGCAGGTGATCTCCACAGACCTAGCCAGGCCTGACTCAGAGCCTCGGCCTGCCAGCCCCTGACCAGCTGTTCCCTGGGTCACCACACAGAAATCACGCCGGGGGACAGCATCGGGCTGCGGGGAAGCGTGTCCCTGGCTCGGCGGCCAGGGAGAGGAATGCAGTATCAGCCTGGCATCCGCCAGCACAAGAGAACAGCTGACTCTCTGCAGGGAAAGCTGAGATGGAGTCCCAAGTTCAGGGCTGGCGGGAGCCCCGGGTGGGGATTGCTAACAGTCTGACCAACTGCCAAGGAGAGCGCTGGGCCAGACCCTCTGGGACCCACTCCTAATCCCACCCTCCACCTGACTGTGTGTGACCCTCACTTGATTCCGGCCCCTTGCTCAGGCCTCAGCTTCCCCATCTGGGCTGAATATGAAGGTCTGAAGAGAACACATTTTGTGTGGTGTCTTAAACTTTGGGGACCCTGTTCTTCCAGCCTTCAGTGGAAATGCTACTATGAAGGCTGAGTGTCTGACATGCCAGGTGTCTTGCCTGGGACACACTCCCTTCTCAGCCAGCCTCCCCTTTTCTTACCACATCCTAATCTGAGCTGGTACCTATTCTCTTGTTTTCTAGAAGGAAAATGACCTTCATACTGAATTATAAGGAATGGGAATCTGGACATTTTAGTGTCCAGTTGAAAAGGTTTGGGCTGACCATGCAGATCTTATTTTTGGTTCCAGCTCCCCCTGTGGGGCCTTGAGCAATTCTCTTCCCCACTCGGGTCTCAGCTTTCCTCTTGGTATGGGAGGTGTTTGAGCCAAGTGACCCTGAGACTTCTTTCCAGTTTTGCCGCAGGGTCTCTAATTTCCCCTTGGAAATTAGACCTCTTACCCCCCTTTTGTCTCACAATGGATTAAACAGACCAAGAAGCTACAAAATCCACTCGAAAGGACAAGGAGACCTCTCATTCTAATGTGGGGAGCAGTTAGAGAAATGTGGTGAAAAGAGATGGGATGCTTACTGTTCATATCTCACCCACAGTGGAGGGTTTGCAGGAGTGATCTCACACACACACACACACACAGAGGCGCATGGGATGGGGGAGGGAGGAGGTGCTGGGTCAGCTGGGGTGTCTGGAGAATGTTTGTCCCTGAAGGAGAGTCAGGCAGAAAAGCATGCTTGGCACCAGGCCGCGCTGGGATTATCTTCATCGTAGAGCCATAACTTACTTTCCCCCAGACCTCGGGATCATACAAGGGGATTCCAGAAGCCTCATGTGAGCAGTGAGTACCCAGGATCTGGGGGCTGCCGGCCAGCAAGGCGACCGCTCCCAGCGGCTGCCGCTGCCACCTGCTGATCGGGAGCTGGCCGCTGCCCAGAGTCCTCGTGAGAGACTTGTTAGGAAGCTGGTGTTCACCTCTCAGGCATTTGGGTGTGAACCTTCCCTGTGGAGCCATCAGCGTGCCTGTGTCAAATGGCTTCACCTGCATGTGCCAGAGAAGGGCCGCCCTCCAGGTGGCCCTCCTGTCACCCTGATCTGCGGCCGACAGAGCTGCCCTAGCTGTGTCACTCATTGGTGCTGCCACAGCCTGCGGCAACTTTGAGCACGCTTGGTCTTTAGATTGCCACTGGTGGGAAGCTTATGCTTTTTGCTGCCTATGAGCTGGGCTTTGAACAGGAACAAGAGAATAGGAGAAAGAGATTTCTGGATGCAGAACTGCACGGGAAGAGTCACGGGAAGAGTCATAGCAAACATGGGTAATACAAAGCAAGCCAGTTTACAAAGTAAATTTACACAGTAAGCCCGTTTACAAAGTAAGCCATAATAATACAAAGTAAACTAGATCAAAGGTCCTCTGCCTCTGCTTGCAGACCTGTGCTAATTAGTGAAGAATGGCTGTTATACATAGCAATGGGGAAAATAAAGCCCATAGAATGAATTCTGTAAAACTAATGTAGCTTGTGTAATTCTTATTTTTAGAGATAGCCTTCCTGCCTTTTAATGTGAAATGTTTTTTTCCTTGTAAAGTGATTGTGATATTAGATGGTAGTTGGCTTTTTTAAATGTACCTATCTGATAATCCTATGTCAATCCTCTGTGATTAAAAAAAATTGTTTTTATTGATCTGTAAATTCCAGAATCTAGGAACCGGTGTATTCTCAGAGACCTTGGATAAAGGGCAGTGGGAGACAGGGCAGAAATGATAGGCAAGGGCTGAAGGTGGAACAGTCAAGTCTATAAGCATCAGGGGACCATGTATATTTCACCCACTGCAGAATCCTCAGCATCTAGCACATGGGTCAGTAAACATTTTTTGTAAAGGGCCTGGTAGTGAATATTTGAGGCTTTTGGAGTCATACTTCTGTCATAGACAATATGTAAATGAGTGAATGGGGCTGTGTTCCAATAAAACTTTATTTACAAAACAGTTGATGGACCCGATTTGGTCCACGGGTTTTAATTGGATGACCTCAATCTCTGCTAGATTGGCAAGAATACTTATCCTTCCAATAAGTATTTATTGGGTTGATGTAAATTGTTTCTAGAGGGCAGAGAGGAGGCGTGGGAAGGGTTTGAGGCAGGATGTGTAAGGACCACTGCCGCAGACTGTGTAAGATGAATGGGGGTGTGTCAAACCCTACGCTTTCTCTTTTTGGTTCACTCATTCTTTCACCAACCATTCTGGACTGCCTTCCCTGTGTCTGGCTATATTTCAGGACATGAGAATATAAACTCAGACCCAGCCCTGCCCTTAGAAACACTTGACCTGGTGAGGGAAAGAGATGCAAACACAATTGCAGCTCAGTTTACGGCCTCCCACAAAGGGCTGGCTGCAGTATGCCCCTAGATCTCCTCACACAGAGAATAAAGGGAGATGGAATTCTGCTTCCTGAAAAGCTGCTTAGAGATGGAAGGAGGGTATTTTGGAGGTTCCAATTTCCCTGTCACCAGGGATGCTCAAAGGCTGCTGGATGCCCATCTGGTGAGAATATTACAAAGGGGATGTAAACCTCACTTACAGCTTTTCTTCCAACCCTCATTCGGAAACAAGTCGTATGATTCTGCTGCTCTTTCCGGGTTTCTCCAGGTAGACTGTCAGGCAGCCGGGGCTATGAATTCTGCTTGAGGGATGTGTTTCTGGGAGTGGAAGAACAGGGAGAATAGCTCCAGGCACAGCAGGGACCCTGAGGCAGTGGCAGAGCTGTGCGGTCCCAGCTCTGTTGCTGATGGACTGTGAGACCTGGGGCGAATCCTTCCCTTCTCTGGACCTTAATGTCCTTTTCTGTATCATGGGGATGGAGTGGGGGGCAGTTGGACTAGGTGTTTTCTGTTGTCCCACTGATTCTCTCACTGACTCTGGGAAGGCCTATTTGGTTTGCTTGTTTGTTATAGCTGCATTAAGATGCAGTTTATATGCCACCCAATTTACTCATTTAAAAGGTACAATTAAAGGTTTTCAGTATATTCATGGAGTTGTGCAACCATCACCACAACCAGCTTTAGAACATTTTCATCATCTCCAAAAGAAGGCCCATGCTCTCCAGTTGCCTAATGCCCCCTGGCCCTAGGAGATCACCAATCTTTCTGTCTTTATTGATTTGCCCATTGTGGGCCTTTTATGTAAATGGAATCATATCATAGGTGGTTTTTTCCCTTTTTTTTGTACCTGGCTTCTTTCATTTAGCACTTTTGCAAGGTTCCTCCATGCTGTAGCACATATCACTATTACATTCCTTTTTATTGCTGAATGCTGAATAACATTGTGTTGTATAGATATACTATGTTTTATTTGGGTTGTTTCCATTTTTTGACTGTTATGAGTAATACTGCTATGAGCATTAATGTACAGGTTTTTTTTTTCACATGAGGCATGTTTTCAGTTTTCTTGGGTACACACCAGTGAGGTGAACCGCTGTATGATGCCTTCTTTGATCTTATATCCTGCACCACCACCTCTCATACTTCATAAGGTCCAGTCACAGTGGGAATCTATCTATCCTCAAGCCCATGGTTTTAGGTCCCCCATGCCTTTGCCCACGTTGCTGTTTCCCCTGAAGAGCTCTTCCCTCTCATCATTTTGGGTTCAAATCTTATGTGTTATTCAAGGCCCAGCTCAAAGGTCACTTCCTCTACTGCTGCCTCCAGTGAAGCTCATGTGACCCCACAGGACTTGCCTGTTAACACTAGTCCTTCCCATTGTGGACTGAAGTTATTCTGTGCCCAGGTCTTATTACCTTCCTAGATTCTACATCTCCTGGCTTCATCTAGACTCCGGTTTTTGGATTCACTTTTATATTTCAAGTGCTTGCATGTAGCAGACCCCACAATGAGGTTTGAATAGTATCTGATGTGTTCTGTTATTTACCGATTTTAAGGCGATACCTCTGCACCCTATATGGCCATCAGGATCCTAAGAGCCCTTCCCATCTCCTCAAAATGAAGACACATTCTCCAGGCAGCACTTGGAAAATAAGGCTCTGCTGCTTTCTGTTTCTCAGGCCCATTCCCCCGTCTCCAGACTGACATGGGCATCTCAGCCTCTTCCTCACGTTTCCAGCTAAAATCTAATGAATTACTCTGATAAACAAGGTTATATATTTTGGGTCCTGACATCTTTGAGCATTGATCATGATTTTGAAATTTATAAACATAGACAGCTGTCTTGCCAGATGACCTACCAAATCATATTCCCCTAGAAAGCAGAGCTCAGTTAGATGTTTAAGGCATCAGGCAATGAAATGGACTAGATGACTTCCTGCCCCATGAAAGGTGCGGTTCAGCCATGATCAATGGCCATTTGGTTTTAGATTCAACATTTCTAACAAGAAAGTAAATAACTTCCGCCCAGGGCCACTTGAAGAGTAAGAAAGTTCCTTACAATAAACTAAATCTGCCTTCCTCCAGCTCTTACCCACTGTGCCTGGCTTGGCCCCCAGGGGTCCCTCAGATGAGCTCCACCCATTCTGTTCTAGCCCACCCCTGCAAGTTTTGAAAACAGGACTGTGGCTTCCGTTTTTATCCTTATTCAGACAGAATAGCCCTAGTTCCTTCCGTAAGTTCTCACTGTGTGATAAGAAACGGTAAAAACAATAAATAGTAAAGAGTCAATAATAATAAATATTTTCAAATAAGAAAAATATCATCATGTTGCAGTAAAAAGTGATGATATTGAAACTGCAGACTTCAATTTCCGATCCCCAAGCATTTGGCATATATTGGGCATCGTACCAAGCACTTATCATGGATTAACTCTAGTCTCACAACAAACATCAGGACTATGATGGTTGGCATCTGACAGATAAGAAAACTGAGACTTAAGAAGAATAACTAACTTGACAAAACTCACTGAGCTAGGGGTAGATGTAGGTCTTGAATGCAAGCAAGTCTTTTTGAATTCAAGGTCTGACTTCCATGTGTGCAGCCTTACTGTCAAGCCAGATGATATGACCTTCTCTAGACCGTGGTGGCAGACCTTTTTCTCCAGTGGTCTGGAGACTTGAGTTCCATCGTGGACACTTCTAACTTGCGTATGAATCGCATGAGTTCTCCTCCTTGCCTGAATTTTCATAACTTGATCCACTAAAGATGGAACGAGTGAGTTGGTCTGTAAGGTGGCCAGTGGCTTGTGGCTTGAATATTGCACTTGGCCTGAATGCACTGAACTCTTTCAAATCTCTGGCCCTTTGAACTTCAGTCCCATTGCCTGACTTGACAAATAATTCCTCATCGTTTGAGATCTGGTTTGAATATTGCTTCTTCTGTGTAGCCTTCCCTGAATCCTGGGGAAAGTCAGCTGCCTTAACTCCTGTTCCATAAACACTGGACTAAACCTCTGCTCTAGAACTTGTGACGGTCTCCTCAGATGGACGGTGACCTTCTCAAGGTCAGAGACTTGTTTGTTCATTGTGGCACCTCCGCACTTAGCACAGTGGGTACTTGTGTTCCGAAAGACTTCAGAACGGCCGAGTAGTCCTGGTGCGATTTCACCCTCACATGCTAGATGGCGCTGCAGCCCACAGGAGTGTCACCCCAAAGGTCTGCAAACAGCAGGTCTTGCCAGTGGGGCCGGTAGCCGCAGGCCAAGTTGGGAACTCACTTGGCCAGAAGCCCAGGAAAAGTACAAGTTTCTATTTTCTCCTCATCTGTTCAGTTTTTAATGTTGCTGGAACTGAACCCTTTGCATTTCTCATTCCTGGAGGTCTAGGAAGGCATAGGCTGCCGATGCTCCCTTCTTCCCTCCTCTGCTGCCTCATAGCTGGAGAGTTTAGATTAGTCCTTTCCTCTGCCTTCAGGCTGTTCCAGGTTTATTGTCCCATGTATAAATGATCTATCTGGTTTTGGCCACGTGTCATCCTCACCTACTCAAAAAAGGACAAAAAGACACAGTTCAAGATATGGTAATATTTCTGACCCAAATGAACTTCCATTTTGGATCCTTTTACTGTTTATTTGAATCCATTTTGTTTTAATTTTTCCATTTTCCCTTATCTTCTTTCTGCTCTTCAGTGTCTCAGCATATCTTGTACTCTGTCCTTAACAGAAGGATAATAATGGTTAAAGGCTCTGAGTCTGAGTTGTCTGGGTCTGAATCTAGCCTTTGCTACTTGTTGTATGACCTTGGACAAGTTACTTGATCTCTTGGTGATTCAGTTTCCTTGTCTGTAAATGGGGACATTAATAGTACCTACCAAAAGAATTGTTGTGAGGCTCAAATGAGTTCTTAGTGCTTTACTTTAGAGGGGGTTGATAAACACTAAGTGCTTCTAAGTACTTATTACAGACTTAACACCTGACATTTGTTCACAGCATGTTGAATGTACCTCTGTATTGGGTCTGAATCCCAAGAAGGCAGGGTTTGGGTTTGTCTTGTTCACCATCCCATCCTTAGCTCCAGAAGAGTGCTTGGCACATGAAAGAGGGTTAATTAAAATTTGAAAGAAAGAAAGGCTGTTTTGTTGTTCTTTTATGATAAAAATGAACTGAAATGATGATTTATAATTGCTTATCTATTTAAATTGGTTAGAATTTAAAATTAATAATACTCAGTGTTGGCAAGGGCATTAAATAGGTACTTTCATTTATTGCTCATGGAGTGTAAAATGGTTGAAGCATTCTGGTAGGCAATTTGACAATATGTAGAAAGTGTCTGAAAAAAAGTTAATTCAATAATTCCATTTTGTTTTTAATCTATGTGTTCAGATATGCACAAAGGTTTAACTACAAGGTTGTTAGTAACAGCAATATTTATTCTTTTTAAAAACACTTTTAATTAATTTTCTTCTAGTGTTATTGAGATGTAATTGACATAGGCAATGGCACCCCACTCCAGCACTCTTGCCTGGAAAACCCCTGGATGGAGGAGCCTGGAAGGCTGCAGTCCATGGGGTCGCCAAGGGTCGGACACGACTGAGTGACTTAACTTTCACTTTCATGTATTGGAAAAGGAAATGGCAACTCACTCCAGTACTCTTGCCTGGAGAATCCCAGGGACGGGGGAGCCTGGTGGGCTGCCATCTATGGGGTCCCACAGAGTCGGACACGACTGAAGTGACTTAGCAGTAGCAGCAACTAAGTTTAAGGAGCTTCCCAGGTGGCGCTAGAGGTAAAGAACCTGTCTGCCAATGCAGGAGACATAAGAGATGTGGGTCAGGAAGATCCCCTGGAAGAGGGCATGGCAACCCACTCTAGTATTCTTGCCTAGAGAATCCCATGGACAGAGGAGCCTGGCAGGCCACTGTCCATAGGATCTCACAGAGTCAGACACGATTGAAGCAACTTAGCATGCACGCACTAAGTTTAAGGTGTACAGTATATAATGATTTGACTTATATACACATCATGAAATAATTACCACAATAAGTTTAGTGAACACCCATCCTCTCACAGACATGTAAAATTTTTAAAAAGGAAAAAAAGTTTTTTCCTTGTGATGAAAACTGGGGATTTACTCTCTAATTATTTTGCATATGTAACATACAACATGCTAATTATATTAATCATGTTGTACATTGTATCCATAGTACTTATTTATCTTATTTCTGGAAGTTTGTACCTTTTGATCATCTTCATCCAATCCCAAACCCCCCAACTCTCTCCCCACTCCAGCTTCTGGTAACTGCAAATCTGATCTCTTTTTCTGAGTTTGTTTTTGAAGTATAATTGGCCTACAACACTATGTTAAGTTTCTGGTGCAGAACACAGTGATTCAATATTTCTATACATTTTAAAATGATCACCACCAGCATAATTTATTCCAATAAAAATCACTAATGATTGAATAGAAAGTTATTAAATAATCTCTTCTGTGGGATAGTTAATAATGTGGGAAAACTTTGTTGATATAAGCTTAAGTGATAAAAAGCTATCTACAAAACTGAGTATACAGAAGGGGCCCATTATTTAACCTCACTAGTCCCAATTTCCTTATCTATAAAGTCAAAATAATAATAATGCATATCTCTTAGGATTACAAGAGGTTACAAGGTTTAATAAAGCGTTTTTAAAAAAGCTTTAAATAAACTGTTTTATTAGTTCTGGCATGGAGTAACAGCTCAATAAATGTTAGATATTGTTGTAAAACATTTATCAGAAGAATGAGACTGGAGGGAAAGGAAATACAGCAGGGTGTTAATGGTGGTTAATTTCAAGTGGTGAGATTACAGGAGTTTTAATTTTCTTCTTTATGAAATCACATGTATATAAAGCAGTTAATAAAGTTCTGGACCCCAGTAGATGCTCAATAAAAGGTAGCTAGCATTATTCTATCTTCTATTTTCTCTCTCTCTTTTTAATAATGAACATATATTACTTTAAACATTTCTCTTTGTTTTTCATTTATTTTATTGAAGGATAATTGCTTTACAATATTGTATTGGTTTCTGCCATACATCAGCATGAATCAGTCACAGGTATTCATAGGCCCCTCCCTCCTGAACTGCCCCCCTCCATTTTCCTCCCCATCCCACCTCTCTAGGTTGTCATAAAGCACTGGGCTGAGCTCCCTGTGTCACATAGCAAATTCTCTCAGTTATAAAAAAGAACACTTTTGAGTTAGTCCTAATGAGGTGAATGAACGTAGAGCCTATTATACAGAGTAAGTAAGTCAGAAAGAGAAAGACAAATATTGTATATTACCACATACATATGGAATCCAGAAAGATGGTACTGATGAACCTATTTGCAGGGCAGCAATGGAAATGCCGTCACAGAGAACAGAGTTGTGGACATAGTCGGGGAGAGTGTGGGACGAGTTAAGAGAATAGCATGGAACCATATACGTTACCATATGTAAAACTTTAAGCTTTAAAGGAAAGCTTTATATAGATATTTTACATAATATAAATATTACAGTATAAGCCTCACATATATATTAAATATATAGCCACAATGCTATATTTGTTAATTATTTATATTTATATTTGTTAATTAATTAACAACCCTGACAAAACAGGCACTCTGTGCCAAGCTTCGTGATAGCCACTTAGGTCACGTGCAAGGGGAACTGACTGTCAACTTTTCTCCTTCCACTGGGAGCCCCATATAACCTACTTCATTCTGCTTGCAGCCTCCTTTTTTTGAGATGCTCACAAATATTCCTTCTCTGCGGCCATTGTTGTTTTGATAACATGTTCCTTCCATGACTCAGTAGTTTTCTCTTTTCCTGTTTCTGCCTCAGACTTTCCTTTTTCACAGTGAATTCCATGACTATCTTAGCTGCCTTTTCCTGATTTTATCCCACACCACACTTTCTTTTCCCATCCAAAACAAATAACAATTCACCTCTCCCTTGTAAATGAAGTCAAGATTGCTGATAATAATCATTTCTACCTCTTTCAAGTCCAAATAAAAAATGTATGAGTAAGCTGGGATTACAAACCAGAGGAAAGGATGACTAATTTGATGGAAGATATTGGGAAATTTGACCGACTATTTTGCAGGAAAAAAATTAGATTCTTATGGCATGCCGTGCTGTGCTTAGTCGCTCAGCCATGTCCGACTCTTTGCGACCCCATGGACTGCAGCCCGACAGGCTCCTCTGTCCACGGAGATTTTCCAGGTTCATCCAAAACAAATAACAATTCACCTCTCCCTTGTAAATGAAGTCAAGATTGCTGATAATAATCATTTCTACCTCTTTCAAGTCCAAATAAAAAATGTATGAGTAAGCTGGGATTACAAACCAGAGGAAAGGATGACTAATTTGATGGAAGATATTGGGAAATTTGACCGACTATTTTGCAGGAAAAAAATTAGATTCTTATGGCATGCCGTGCTGTGCTTAGTCGCTCAGCCATGTCCGACTCTTTGCGACCCCATGGACTGCAGCCCGACAGGCTCCTCTGTCCACGGGGATTTTCCAGGTAAGAATACTGGAGTGGGCTGCCATGCTCTCCTCCAGGGGATCTTCCCAACCCAGGGATTGAACCAAGGTCTGCTGCATTGCAGACAGATGCTTTACTCTCTGAGTCACCAGGGAAGCCCAAGAATACTGAATGAGTAGCCTATCCCTTCTCCTGGGGAACTTCCTGGTGCAGGAATTGATCAGGATAAAGTGATCCTGCATTGCAGGCGGATTCTTTACCAGCTGAGCCACCAGGGAAGCCCCTTCCTATGGCATACCACACAACAAAATCAATTCCAGATGGATTAAAGAATCACATCTAGGAAAACCTAATGAAGATATCGGTAAATATCTCATTTCAGAGTGTGGAAAATCTTTCTAGAGACTTATGATATATGAAGGTATATATGTGAAAACAAAAATAAGACATTTCCTGCACTCAAGAAAATCTAAAACACATACTTTCGAGATTTATGACAAAGATAGTTATCCTTAAGATAGAAAAATTCTTTACAAATCAATGGGAAAATCTAAATAAGTCAACAGAAAAATGGGCAAAGGTAAACAAAATTAAAAGATAAGTGATAGACTAGGCAAAATTTATTATAGCATATAAAACAGATACAGTACTAAGAAAGCATCAATTGTTTAAAGAGCTCCTGTAAATCAATGTTACAAAAGACAAAGAAAAACCAGCAAAGTCTCTGAACAGGTGAATCACTGAAGGAGAAGTAAAAATATCAACAAAGATATTAAAACATGTCCAACTTCACTAACGATCAGGGAAATGCAATTCTTCTTCTTCTTGTTTTTTAAAATCACCTTTCCACCTAACAAATTAGCAAAAATTAAGAAATTTAAAACAACCAGAGTTGAAGTATATGTGAGGCATAGAGACACTTTCATACTCTCACTGGTGAGAGTATATATAATTGGTGAGATCTTAGAAGGGCAATTTGGTGGTAAATTAAAAAAATATTAATCCTCTTTGACCCAGCAATTGCTTCAAAGAATATATTCTTAGAAATACTATACTTGTGCCCAGAGATGTATGCAAAAACAGGTTCTAATTGTTTATCATAGTAAAAAGCAAAGGAAAAGATATTCACATATTCTAGAGAATGCCAACAGAAGTACACACAAATGTATGTATGCATAGAGTTGTCACTGTTTTGGAAGTACTTGGAAATATCTCAGGTGTCCAATAAAAGCAGATCATATAAATAAATTCTGTGTACCCACTTAACAGAATACTACTCAGCCTGTAAAGTGAATGAGGTAGGCCTACATGTATAAATATGTTAATAGAAAGATGTTCATAATAAAAAGTGAATAATATCCATAACCATTACTTTAAAAAAGCAAGTTGCATGAAATATCTACAAAACAGAAACAAACTCACAGACATAGAGAGCAGATTTGTGGTTGCCAAGGGGGAGGACGAGGAGGGAAGGAAGGACTGGGAGTTTGGGATTAGCAGATGTAAACTATTATATTTAGGATGGATAAACAACAAGGTCCTACTGTATAGCACAGGGAACTATATTTATTACACTGTGATAAGTCCATAATGGGAAAGAATATGAAAAAGTATATATATATATATATATATATATATGTATGTATGTATAGCTGAATTACTTTGCTGTACAGCAGGAATTAATACAACATTGCAAATCAACTATACTTCCATAAATTAAAAACAAAAGCAAGTTGCAGGACTATAGGTGATGTCTGATATATTTATATAAACCATGGCCCCTGCAATCAAGCTGTGTGTCTCTGCTTGGATAGGTGGGGCCCCTACTGATGGAGGCTAAGCTATGACTGCTGGCAGAGCTTAGAGGCAGCCCCAGTTATCAGTATCCTCTTGCTTTTAACCCTTCACTGTCAGAGGAGGGCATTTGCCTAAGGATTCTTTCTCTCTTTAGTCTGCTGGGTGGACTTTGTACTCTTTAGTCTTTTTAAGCTGATTTAAAGTAGGACATGACCCCATTGGGCTTCCCTGATAGCTCAGTTGGTAAAGAATCCACCCGCAATGCAGGAGACCCCGGTTTGATTCCTGGGTGGGAAGATCCACTGAAGAAGGGATAGGCTACCCACTCCAGTATTCTTGGGCTTCGCTTGCAATTCAGCTGGTAAAGAATCTGCCCACAGTGTGGGAGACCTGGGTTCAATCCCTGGGTTGGGATGATCCCCTGGAGAAGGGAAAGGCTACCCACACCAGTATTCTGACCTGGAGAATTCTATGGACTGTATAGTTCAAGAGGTCACAAAGAGTCGGACACAACTGAGTGACTTTCACTTTTTTTTTATGATCCCGTTAACAAATTTTAAAGGTTTCTTCTTAGGGAAAGAATGGATTGGCCACGATTTCTCCATGAGCATAAAAAAGACAAACCAGAAGAAACTTCAAAAGGTTCCATATCAGGAGGTCTCTTTGAATAATAATAGTAGATTGTAAGTGGCTAGGCAGGAGCACCCTCTGTATCAGAAGGAAGGGGAGAGAACACCTGAGGTTGAGACCACGAGCTCTGTTTGGTCTGTTTAGACAGCTCTTTCTTTTAAGGTCTGCTGTCTCACATGAAGTTGAAATCTGCTTCTTGGAGGTTCTATGCTAGGTTCTTTGAGGTCAGGCCCCTCTTCTAAGGAGAACTCTTTAGAAAATCAAAGATAGCATCCTATTCTTTCTTCTGTCAGCCTCATGAGGAAGAACCCCCTGTTCTTGGGGGTTCAAATAGAGGCCACTGTGCTACTATTAGAGAAACTGAAAAGGGGACGACCACGGGTGAGAGACTGGACTCGTGCTCTTCTTCCACCTACCCTTAATCTGGCCTCCTTTCCTGCTTATCCTCAGCCTCCTCTACCCTAACTTCTGGCCCCATAAATTTACCTAAATAGTTCTTAGTAGAGTCATCAAGCATCACCATTGCATTCAATGGCCATTTTAAATCTCTATTGTACTTGACTTCTTAGCAGCTCTTGACCCTACTGACAACTTTGTTTTTCTTGAAACTCTCTAGTGATTTCCAAAGTACCACTGTCCTGGTTCTCCTCTCACTTCTCTGGCTTCCCATCAGTTCCCCATGCATCCACCCTTTCAAGGTTGGTATTCCTCAAATTCTCATCTAAGGTCCCTTTTCTCCTTTTCATTATATACTGTTTCCTCAATGACTATCTCTATCTTCTTTAGGAAACCAACTCTAATTTATTTGTCTTCAGTCTGGATGTCTCCTTTGAGCTTTGGCTCTTTATATTCAACTGGTCCCTTGCCTTTGCTTGGATGTCTCAATGGCTCCTCAAGTCCCATGTTTAAGGCTGAACTCATGATCTTCTACCTGCCCTTAATCTGTTCCTAAGTGAATGCAATGCCCAACCATGTGCTTTTACGAGTCAGAAAACTAGGCTTCATCCCTAACACCTCCCTCCTGAAACTTTTATTCTGTGACTATCTCTTGAAAGCACCCACTTTTCTCCATTTCTACTGCACTAAAAATGCAAAATGAAAGGTGCTGCTTTGACAGGAAATGAACTTATCGTTGGCAGTGGTATCCAAGCAGACACTGGTTGGACCCTGGGTGTGAATGATATGGCAGAGGCTAGGTAACTAGGTGACAGTGAGTGTCCCTTCATTCTCTCTCATCTGTCTTAGCTGGGGGGTGAGGGCTCAGGCCTCTCTTCTCTTGGATCACTCCTTTTTCTTGCTTGTTTAGGTAATACTCCATAAGACCTACAAAGTTCTAGGAGGCCATGAGGCCAATTTCTAATCAAAGTCTCTTTCAGAAGAGGGTTGAGTTCTTCTGGGGTCTTCCCAGATGGCTCAGATGGTAAAGAATCTGCCTGCAATGTGAGAGACCCAGGTTTGATCCCTGGGAGGAGAAGATGCCCTGGAGAAGGTAAGGGCTACCCACTCCAGTGTTCTTGCCTGGAGAATTCCTTGGACAGAGGAGCCTGGTGGGCTACAGTCCATGGGGTCACCAAGAGTTGGGCATGACTGAGCGAGTAACACTTTCACTTTGAATTCTTCTGAGCCACTAGTCTCTCCAGACAGCATCCTGATCAATGGGAAATCTGAGGCTTAAGAGCAGGGTAGGGACTTGCCTCAGGTTAAACAATGAGCCAGAGGTAGAGACAGGGCTATGACCCTGCCTCTTGCCTCCCAGTGCTTTATCTTCTCATATTCCCTGCTGCCCTTCATCAGTCCACTCTGTCTCATTTAGCGCTGGTGAGTAATAATTTGCACAGATCCTGTCAGATGATAAATTACACCTGTCATGTAGGAAGGATGCTTCTGTGCTGCTCTGGGCTAGGGTGTCAAAAGACAAGAGCTATTTATTTAAAGCACAAAGAGACTGGTGACAGAGTAACAGTGTGGAGATAAGTGGACACCTTATTCTTCTATCCTCGTATCTGAGGATCATAAGTCTAGGTACATAACCATGATCTTTAATTTCAGAGGCAAAAATAAATTAAAATCACCACCACCACCACCATCAGCACCAACAAACCTCAGTGTTCATCAGCCGAGATTTTTAACTTGCATGGCTATCAATTCCAATAGCTAGATGTTAGGCCTGGTTGAAGCGGAGTCAAAGGTATGATTCATAATATTTGGTTCTGTGGTAGATAAAGAGAACAAGTACAAGCCAAATAAAGTGTATCTGACACAGTTGAATAATAGGGCTTTGCCTGATAATCTGTAGGTTTAACCTGTAGCTCAGCGTTCCCAACATCCTTTTGATCTTTTCTACAGTGTTTGAGGGAAAAAAAACCTTTCATGATATAGCTTTTTTTCAGAAAAGCTATAGATGGTTGAAAAGTACAGAAAATTCTCACAAACTGAACTGGATCCAGAAACTCCTCAATCAACAAAGAGTTTAAATTTTGCAAAACTGCTCATAAGTCTATTTGTTGCCAAGTCTAAAGTGACCTTCTACCAGTTTCAGTGTGTGTGAAAATGAAAGTCACTCAGTCGTGTCCAGCTCTTTGCGAGCCCATGGACTATACAGTTTATGGAATTCTCCAGGCCAGAATACTGGAATGGAGAGTCATTCCCTTCTCCAGGGGATCTTCCCAACCCAGGAATCGAACCCAGGTCTCCCACAGTGCAAGCGGATTCTTTACCAGCTGAGCCACCAGGGCAGCCCCTGCTGTAAGGTTGCAGTATATAAGAATGAAAGACACATATGGCATTTTTTTTTTACTTATTCCATACATATGTTCAAGGTGAAATATTCATTATTTTCTTACCACTTTCAATGTAAAAAGTTCTACCTCTGCTTTATTTCTTTCACAACATGTTAACAGTCATGTCTTTATGCTAATATCCTCAGGTGCTGGGTATGAATTTGAACTGATGCACTCTTTTTCCCTACATTCATAGAGTGTTATTGTTTTTCCTGTCTAGAGTCAGGAAGGTTTACAAAATCCTTTGGTTCTAAGACATGCCATTCTGAGGAGTTTCGCTGTTGGTTACTCCAGGGTTCCTGCACACATCACCTACAGAATCTGCATGATATAGATTTAAGCAGTAGCTGCAATTGTTGTTTAGTCACTAAGTTGTGTCTTTTGCAACCCCAAGGACTGTAGCCCACCAGGCTCCTCTGTCCATGGGATTCTTCAGACAAGAATACTGGAATGAGTTGCCATTTCCTCCTCCATGAGATCTTCCTGAGCCAGGGATGGAGCCCGCATCTCCTGCATTGACAGGTGGATTCTTTATCACTGAGTGTGAGTAGCTGGAATAGTGATTTCCAGAAAACAAGGAGTGCGGAGAGTGAAGCATATCTCCTGGGAGAGGGCACTATTAGAATCTATGGGTTGAGGGGCACGTAGTTTGAGAACATAGTCAATATTTTGTTGTTGTTGTTGTTGAGCTGAATTCAGAATTTTATTTTTATTTTTTTCAATATTATCTCATAATTTTATGTCTGGAAAACAAAAAGCAGTTAACATATTCTTAATGAAAACCACAAGAAGTAAAGCTCCATGAAATCTTAATGGTTGATAGGATCATTCAAAAGATACAATAAGACTAGGAGTAGCTAAAATGATGGCTACAAAAAATAGAGAACAATAGAAGGATGAATAATACCACACAAAAACCATGCCTTCAACATTACCAGAAGAAAGAGAACACACAGACTTCAGATTTATCCACGAGTAGATTAAAACTCAAATGCCAACAAATTATTTTTCATGCTTTGCCCACTAGCTTCAAGAAGTCAAGGGGGAGTAGGGGAAATCTTACATGGAAGAGTGAAGCCGGTAGACAGCGGCAGGCCCAGGCTTGATCTAAAATCACCACCAGAAAGAGAGCCTATTCTGAGTAAGAAAAATTCTGAAAAAGCGTTCTGCTATATCAGAGCACCTGCTATAAGGAAGGAATATAAACATGTATGCTATCGAGGTAGCAATTCTTAAAAAGTGCTGTTTCTGAGAGAAGAGAATTTGAAAAGGTTGGGAGAGATGGTTTTCAGAGATTCGGTGGTGATGGAGAAAAGAAGTAAAGAGAACATCCTATAGTCTTGCAAATAAGACAGAATTAAAAAAAAAAATGAAAGGACACTCAATACCTCTCCAGTCACAAAAAATAAAGGCCACCTTTTGAAGATATTCAAAAGATATGCAATGATACATTGGCATAAAAATGGCACCCTTGAATTAGGAATTAAAGAGAACTGGTTTTCAACAAGAATGAAAAGTAAACAAAAGACAGACATATCAGAAATCAAGAATAAGTGCTCTTTGACAAGGCACCCAAGTAAGAATAGATTAAAATTTTCAAAATTTTAATCAGGGAGATTGAAGAAAGGCAGGAAAATGACTATGAGAATGAAAACAAGATAAAGAAACAAGAAGGGTTAGAGAGAAAGTAGTTGATGGTAGTCAGGAAGGCAAAGATAAAACAATATATATAACTGGGATCACTAAAGAGAATAATTCAGGAAGATTTTCTGGAAGTGAAAGAAGACGGTACATATTGAAAGGGTCCACTAGGTACCTGGGAAAATTTGTTCATAAGGGTCAACTCTATGACATATTCTAGTGTAACTATTAGATCTTAAAAATAAAGAAAAGTACTTAAGGCCAATAAACAAAAAGACTAAATGTACAAAGGCAAGAGAATTAGAATTGGTGGGGCTTTTTGTTATGCAGCAATAGAAAATTAATATATATGGATTCCTGCTGCTGCTGCTAAGTCACTTTAGTCCTATCTGACCCTGTGCGACCTCATAGACGGCAGCCTGCCAGACTCCCCTGTCCCTGGGATTCTCCAGGCAAGAATACTGGAGTGGGTTGCCATTTCCTTCTTCAATGCATGAAAGTGAAAAATGAAAGTGAAGTTGCTCAGTTGTGTCCGACTCTTAGCGACCCCATGGACTGCAGCCTACCAGGCTCCTCCATCCATGGGATTTTCCAGGCCAGAGTCCTGGAGTGGGGTGCCAATGCCTTCTCCATATGGATTCCTACATATTGTTAAAGTGAAGTCCAACTTCCTCAGCATCAGTAATTTAAAAATGAAGAGTAGTTATACCTTGAGAGTCTCTCAAATTGCATAAAATTGAAATAAAATAATACTGATATAATAAAAAAGGCAGTGGATTTATCTACAAATTTAATTTCACTGTAACATATAATATTGCATTAGGAATGCATAAAATGAAATTGTTACATGAAATAGCTCATTTAATCATAAAGAATAATTTAAAAAAATTTTTTTAATGGAGACACTCTTCTCAGTTTTGCATTTGGGATGCAGCCAAAAATTATTTGGAGATAAAATACTGGGATCTTAGCAAACATTATTCTCAACAGTGAGAAACTGAAAACATTCGCCCTAAGATCAGGAACAAGACAAGGATATCCACTTTTACAACTATTATTCAACATAGTTCTGGAAGTCCTAGCTACAGCAATCAGAGAAGAAAAAGAAATAAAAGGAATCCAGATTGGAAAAGAAAAAGTAAAGCTCTCACTGTTTGCAGATGACATGATACTGTACATAGAAAACCCTAAAGATAGTATCAGAAAATTACTAGAGCCAATCAGTGAATTTAGCAAAGTTGCAGGACACAAAATCAATACACAGAAATTACTTGCATTTCTATATACTAACAATGAAAACTCAGAAAGAGAAATTAAGGAATCAATCCCATTCACCAGTGCAACAAAAAGAATTAAATATCTAGGAATAAATTTACCTAAGGAGACAAAGAACTGTACACAGAAAATTATAAGACACTGATGAAAGAAATCAAAGATGACATAAACAGGTGGTGAGATTTTCCTTGTTCCTGGGTAGGAAGAATCAATATTGTGAAAATGACTGTACTACCAAACACAATCTATAGATTCAATGTGATCCCTATCAAATTACCAATGGCATTTTTCACAGAACTAGAACAAAAAATTTCACAATTCATATGGAAACACAAAAGACCCTGAATAGCCAAAGCAGTCTTGAGAAAGAAGAATGGAACTGGAGGAATCAACCTTCCTGACTTCAGATTATATACAAGGCCATAGTCATCAAGACAGTATGGTACTGGCACAAAAATAGAAATATAGACCAATGGAGCAAGATAGAAAGAGCAGAAATAAGCCCATGCACCTATGGGTACCTTATTTTTGACAAAGGAGGCAAAAATATACGATGGGGCAAAGACTGCCTCTTCAATCAATGATGCTGGGAAAACTGGACAGCTACACATAAAAGAATGAAATTAGAACACGTCCTAATACCAAACACAAAGATAAACTCAAAATAGATTAAAGGCCTAAATGTAAGACCAGAAACTATAAAACTCTAGAGGAAAACATAAGTAGAACACTCGATAACATAAATCAAAGCAAGATGGAAAAAAACAAACAAACAAAAGTAAACAAGTGGGACCTGATTAAACTTAAAAGCTTTTGCATAGCAAAGGAAACTATAAGCAACGTGTAAAGACAACGCTCGGAATGGGAGAAAATAGCAAATGAAACAACTGACAAAGGATTAATTTCCAAAATATACAAGCAGCTCATACAACTCAATACTGAAAACAATCCAATCAAAAAATGGGAAAAAGACCTAAACAGACATTTCTCCAAAGAGACATACAGATGGCTAACAACCTTGGACTGCAAGGAGATCCAACCAGTCCATTCTGAAGGAGATCAACCCTGGGATTTCTTTGGAAGGAATGATGCTGAAACTGAAACTCCAGTACTTTGGCCACCTGATGCGAAGAGTTGACTCATTGGAAAAGACTGATGCTGGGAGGGATTGGGGGCAGGAGGAGAAGGGGACGACAGAGGATGAGATGGCTGGATGGCATCACCGACTCAATGGATGTGAGTCTGAGTGAACTCCGAGAGATGGTGATGGACAGGGAGGCCTGGCGTGCTGTGACTCATGGGGTCGCAAAGAGTCGGACACGACTGACCGGCTGAACTGAACTGAACTGAACAAACACATGAAAAGATGCTCAACATCACTCATTATTAGAGAAATGCAAATCAAGACTACAATGAGATATCACTTCACACCAGTCAGAATGGCCCTGATCAAAACATCTACAAACAATAAATGCTGGAGAGGGTGTGGAGAAGAGGGAACGCTCTTGCACTGTTGGTGGGAATGTAAATTGATACAGCCACTATGGAAGATGTTATGGAGAATCCTTAAAAAACTAGAAATAAAACTACCATGCTGCTGCTGCTCCTGCTGCTGCTGCTGCTGCTAAGTCGCTTCAGTCGTGTCCGACTCTGTGCGACCCCATAGACAGCAGCCCACCAGGCTCCTCCGTCCCTGGGATTCTCCAGGCAAGAACACTGGAGTGGGTTGCCATTTCCTTCTCCATATGACCCAGCAATCCCACTCCTAGGCATATATCCTGAGGAAACCAAAATTGAAAAATATCCATCTATCCCATTGTCCATTGCAGCACTATTTACAATAGCTAGAACAGATGAATGGATAAAGAAGTTGTGGTACATATACATGGTGGAATATTGCTCAGTCATAAAAAGGAACACATTTGAGTCAGTTCTGATGAGGTGGATGAACCTAGAACCCATTATACAGAGTGAAGTGAGTCAGAAAGAGAAAGGTAAATATCGTATTCTAACACACATACCAGAGAAGGCAATGGCACCCCACTCCAGTTCTCTTGACTGGAAAACCTCATGGATGGAGGAGCCTGGTGGGCTGCAGTCCATGGGGTCACTACAAGTCAGACACGACTGAGTGACTTCACTTTCACTTTTCACTTTCATGCATTGGAGAAGGAAATGGCAGCCCCCTCCAGTGTTCTTGCCTGGAGAGTCCCAGGGACGAGGGAGCCTGGTGGGCTGCCGTCTATGGGGGTCGCACAGAGTCGGACAAGACTAAGCGACTTAGCAGCAGCAGCAACAACACACATACACGGAATCTATAAAAATGGTTCTGAAGAATTTATTTGCAGGGCAGCAGTGGAGAAACAGACATAGAGAATAGACTTATGAACATGGGATGAGGGGAGGAGAGGGTGAGAGGTATGGAAAGAGTAACATGGAGACTTATGTTACCATATGTGAAACAGAGAGCCAATGGGAATTTGCTGTCTGGCTCAGGAAACGCAAACAGGGACTCTGTATCAACCTAGAGGGGTGGGATGGGGAGGGAGATAGGAGGGAGCTTCAAAAGGGAGGGGATATATATATATATATATATCTATGACTGATTCATGTTGAGGTTGGACAGAAAACAACAAAATTCTGTAAAGCAATTATCCTTCAGGAAAAAAAATAAAACAAATGCTGAGATCTTCTTTTCTAGTCTGTTCTAGAGTCAAGTCAAATTAATGTATTGTTAAATATATCAGACTTCAAGTTTCGCAAAAGAGCCAATTGTAACTTATTTTGTTTTCAGTTGTGATGAATCCACAGAGAAAAGGAATTGAGTATATCTCCCTCTGCATGATATATGGTTAAAAATAAGTTTGAATAAGAAGTGTGGCTTTTTAAACTAAAGCTTTGAAGATCATCAGTGAAGTTGATGATGTCTTCCAATCTGCATAAAAATTACTTGAAGTTAATGAACTGAATTAGAAAAATATTTTATAGTATGTCCAATAATGCCAGATCTGAGATTAGACTTTCTCTTTTTAAATGAAAAAAACACCCTCCCCTCTCAAAAAAATCCCTTAAACTTTTCATCTGTTTTTAGGATATATGTTGACTTTACTGATAAATAATCTATGAAAGGATCTAAACCTTGCTATCAAGATAGTAATTTTTATTAACAAAATTGAGTAGAAGCATTAAGTTATTTGCTTTGCTTTGCAAAAAATTAAATGTGGATAACAAAATTCTCCTGTCTATGTCAGGTTCATCATTAACTATCACTTGCCCTATTTTTGAAATACCAGAGAAAAGACCATGTCAATTTAAAAAGTGATTAAAATTTTAGTAGAATTTGGAATATTTACTTGAGAAAAATTTGGAAATTTGAACACATTGAATTAAAAATTGAGGTATATAAACCAAATTATCATTTACTGTGTTTATTCCAAGCATTTATAGTATTGTTTCTTCTAAAGACACTGCAGTGCTTTCCAAGGTATGCGCTATTCCTCGGTGTAAAACTTCTCAGACCGAGAAATGAAATTTCCAAAATAAGGCATCCAGGGCAGACTTCAGAGTTCCTCTGGAATCTCCTTCCCCTTCATCTAATTACAGTCTGACAACGACACAGTGACAGAGGAAAAGAGGTTGGTAATGGAAGTGTGATGCGCTTCACAAGGTGACAATTTCCCAGATATAAGTCCCAGGTCAGTGGGTTTCAGAATTTTTTATTCAGTCATCCCAAATATTCAAATACTAGAATTTTTAGTACCATACATGAAGCACTTTCCAAATATTCTGACTGTCAGACTCTTTTGCTCAGAAACATTACGTGAAACCAACGTTTCTTCAGAAATATTTGGGAAACAACTTCCTAGATGACAATGAGTTAATACAGCAAGAACTTGAAAGAAAAATATTGTGACCCAACAGTTAAACTCAGTCAAGATGTTCATACCTAAAGGAACAGGAATATTAAGTTGTATGATAGGTCTCAGAAAGTATACCATACATACTTCCTCTGAAATATTCATAATTATCTAAAGATTTCCCTTCTAGTGCTATTTCTATTTGAAACAGTAATAAATAAAATGTTCTAAATAAATGTATATATAAAAGTAAATATTCTCAGATATGGAGACAATTGCAATTTTATACCTTCTTAAAATGATATGGAAAAATTAAACTAAAGATAATAGCAGGAAATAAATAATGGAATGAAAAGTAAATATTAGCAAATTAAGAAATAAAATCACCAGAAGCAGGTATTTTAGTTTAAAATGTTTTCTAGTTTTATCAGTGAAAAATGACATAGTATTATTGCTTTGTTTTTGCATTTTCTTGATTTTTTGAGGTTAAGCATCATTTAGGGCAAATATCTCTAATGTATGCAAGTTACTGTCAGGAGTGTCAGAAAAAACATAGTGTTTGTGTGTGTGTGTGTGTGTGTGTGTGTGTGTGTGAGAGAGAGAGAGAGAGAGAGAGAGAGAGAATGATAAAGCAAAATATTAACAATAGATGAATCTGGATAAACAGTTAATGGATGTTCTTCTTTTTGTGAAACACTTTGGTAAGTTTAAAATTATTTCAGAAAAGTCTTTTAAAGTAAAGAGACTTAAGGCTACATATTTCTATTAGGATATAGCTTACACTGAGTCTTAAAGGTTTTGGTGTGGAATATTGTAAGTTTGGGACATCCCAGGTGGTTCAGTGGTAAAGAATCCTCCTGCCAACACAGGAGACAGGGGTTCGATCCCTGGATCAGGAAGATCCCCTGGAGGAGGGCATGGCAACCCACTCCAGTATTCTTGCCGGGAGAGTCCCATGGACAGAGGAAAGAGTCAGACACGACTGAATATGCATGCGTGCATGCATTGCAGTTTTTATTACTTTCTAGATAATTCGTACTTTCTTTGATGCAATCATTATTTAGAAGGGCATTTTATAATGTCCAAGTAGTTAAGATAGTATCTTTGTCTTTCTATTAATGTTTAGTCAGAGAGTATGGCTTAGAAAATTTCTCCTTTTAGAATTTTATTAAGATTTTCTTCTTGGTCAACTAATGACTGATTTCTAGAAATACTTAGATGTTCGAGAAAATAGTGTCTTGTTTCTATTTGTGGAAGTATGAGTTTTCTACCTATGGCTTAATTTTAATTGCTGATGTATGTTGTAGGTTGTAGTCATATTTGCTAGATCTTTTTTGTTGCTTCCATCAAATTGCTTTATTTACTTAAGCCTCTCTCCTACTAGCAAAATGAAAGGAAATATTTAGAAAGGTTTTGTTTCTTTACTCTCAATTTTCTCTTTAGTTTTCACTTCTAGGTTTTGCTCAAGTAATTTTAAACATTCAGTAAAGGATATTATTAGGTTTAGCTTTACCTGTTCTAAAATTCTTCACTTAAAACTTTTGATAACAGCCTCCACTCATGCTATTTATATATGCATGCATGCGTGTATGTATGCTAAGTCACTTCAGTCATGTCTGACTCTTGTGACCCTATGGACTGTAGCCCTCCAGGTTCCTCTGTCCACGGGGATTCTCCAGGCAAGAGTACTGGAGAGGGTCGCCATGCCCTCCTCCAGCGGATCTTCCTGATCCAGGGATTGAACCTGCGTCTCTCTTAATTCTCCTGCATTGGCAGGTGGGTTCTTTACCACTAGTGCCATCATATATATTTATATGGGAAGCACAGATATACATACATTCATACATATATACAGGTTATATTAAAAGTATTTAACAACGTAGCAAAATGGGCACAAGCCATGAAGCAAGGTTACCAGTGTGGCTCACCACCCTTTTCCCTCTGTTTGTTTTCTTTCTGCTGGAGCTGCCATTTGGTTAGCAGTTTCTTAAATATGTTCCTTAAATAGGCAACACCCTGAAAATGCTCGCATAGTTGTAAATACCTTTATTTACCATGTAGGTGTTATTATTCTAACTAGTTATTTGTGATTGAAAAGTCTGATTCTAGTCTGGGTTTAGTTCTCCTTCCTTTTTAATCTAATTTCTCCTTTTTGTCAGTTGCAAGGGGAAAGATAGTAATTATACAGTGGAGAAACTGAAACTCAGATTTTTTTAAACTATGCTATGTCAAAGCCTCTTTCTTTAGTCAGTTGTGTCTGGAGGCTGAGGGTGGGGGAAATGGGAAGATATTGGTCACAGGGTACACAGTTTCAGTTATGAGGGTGAATACATTCTAGAGATCTACTATACATGGGAACTATAGATAGTAATACAATAATATGGGATCCTTGAAATATGCTAAGAGTATAGATCTTAAGTATTCTCACTACGAAAGAATTGTGACTGTGTGAGGTGATGGATACATTAGGTTATTGTGGTAACCATTTCACAAGGTATACATAAACCAAAACATCACACTGTATACCATATATATATACATATATAAAAATGTTTGTTTTTTAATTATTTTAATTGGAGGCTAATCACTTTACCATATTGTAGTGGTTTTTGCCATACATTGACATGAATCAGCCATGGGTGTACATGTGTCTCCCATCCTGAACCCCCCTCCCACCTCCCTCCCCCAAAATGTTTATGTGTTAATTATACTTTAGTAAAACTGGAAAAAATGTGTCTAGGACTTGAAAATTCCTTTTAATTTTGAAGTTTATCTTTCTTTAGATAAGAACACTCTTTGTTCTTTATTTAGTTTTTATGACGATTTCATTTATTCCTTTCTCTCCTTCTAGAACTTGCATTACATGCCAGTTATCTGTCGTCCAAGTGTCACATATTTTCCTTCATGGTTTTCATCTTTCTGAGTTTGTTGCTCTGTTGTGAGATATTTCTTGTACAGGATACTAAATCTGTTTTTAGAACCAACTATCTTTTCTTTCAATTTATGTATGAAAAGTTTTGATGAGAAAGCTATATTTTTAGACCCAGAAAGTGTTTTTTATTCTCTAATTGAATCTCCTTAAGAGTTCTTACAGGGCTTCCCTGGTGATTCAGATGGTAAAGAATCTGCCTGCAATGCAGGAGATCCAGGTTCAATCCCTGGATTGGGAGGATCCCCTGGAAAAGGGAACAGCTACCCACTCCATTATTTTTGTCTGGAGAAATCCATGGACAGAGGAGCCTGGCGAGCTATAATCCATGGAGATGCAGCTTAAAGCTCAACATTCAGAAAATGAAGATCATGGCATCCGGTCACATCACTTCATGGGAAATAGATGGGGAAACAATGGAAACAGTGTCAGACTTTATTTTGGGGGGGCTCCAAAATCACTGCAGATGGTGACTGCAGCCATGAAATTAAAAGATGCTTACTCCTTGGAAAAAAAGTTATGACCAGCCTAGATAGCATATTGAAAAGCAGAGACATTACTTTGCCAACAAAGGTCTGTCTAGTCAGGGCTATGGTTTTTCCAGTGGTCATGTATGGATATGAGAGTTGGACTGTGAAGAAAGCTGAGCACTGAAGAATTGATGCTTTTGAACTGTGGTATTGGAGAAGACTCTTGAGAGTCTCTTGGACTACAAGGAGATCCAACCAGTCCATTCTGAAGGAGATCAGCCCTGGGATTTCTTTGGAAGGAATGATGCTGAAGCTGAAACTCCAGTACTTTGGCCACCTGATGCGAAGAGTTTACTCATTGGAAAAGACTCTGATGTTGGGAGGGATCGTGCACAGGAGGATAAGGGGACGACAGAGGATGAGATGGCTGGATGGCATCACTGACAGGATGGACACGAGTCTGAGTGAACTCTGGGAGTTGGTTATGGACAGGGAGGCCTGGTGTGCTGTGATTCATGGGGTCGCAAAGAGTCGGACATGACTGAGCGACTGAACTGAACTGAACTGAGTGACTAACACTTTCATTTTTCACTGAGTTCTTACAGATTTTAAATTTTCACACTCGATTCTGTTAGTGTCCTGCTCCAGTGGGGCCCCTGCTCTTCATGCTCTGCTTTGCCTACTTTTTTCTGGTTATTGAGTGCTGGTTAAAATAGTTATTCTTTTCTTTAGCCTGCTCAGGATTTCGTTGGATCAATCATTGGGTAAAATCACTGGAATCTCTCTCCTGTTGACAAGGCCTAGGTGGTTCTGTCTCATTAGGTGATAGAGAACAAAACAGCAAGGTTATGGTCTTCTCCTGAGCAGAGGGAAGGAGCTTCTGAGCAAACCTCTCCCTAGGACCTAGAACCACCCCTCTGCCTCGGGGACCAAAATCACCCCGCTTCCTGCTTCCCTGCTATTCCTCTAAGGCATGAGGCTTGGCTGGCCCTCTCAGGGCCACACACGTGGGGCCCTCCAGGCTACAAGCTGTCCTCTACCTGTGGGTGTCGGTCTCAGGTGCCCCCTCCAGGCTCCTCCTGTCTCGCTGCCTTGCTGCTGCTTTTCTCCAGAAAGGGAGTCAGACCCTCTTCTCCAGTCTCTTAACCTCCATAGACACTCAGTCTCAATATATACTGTATTTTAGGGTTTTAAAAAGTCATTACAGTTTCCAGCATTGACTGAAAGGAAAAAGGGAGGAGTAAAAGAAAGCTCTGAAAATACTGCTTGGACAGGGAAGACTGCACATGCTGTGTTTTTACGCATGAATGCATGCATGTGTATCCACAGCAGTTACCGGCTGATATCTACACCATGCAAGGATCTGCTGTGACCCCAAGTTGCCCCAGCCCTCCCAACAACTGAAGCCACTTGTTCTTAATGGGCTCAGTTTTCTTCAGGTCTTGAGATCTATATTTCACCGAGGCAGAAGGTGAGCCTGTGTTCAGGAGTTCAGGGGCTTAATTGCTTCTGAGAACCTGACTTCTGCTCTGATCCTGGCATCAAGTCCATCCCTTCTTCAGCCCCCCCAAGGCCAAGCCTTGTTTTACTTGTCCCTGTGCATATCATTCGGGGTTCAATCAGAGAAGCAGAGCCACTAGCACAATGCATGCCATACCGGGGTAATTAAGGGATTTGACCCTACGTAAACTTGGGAACTGGTCTGGCTAAGTGAGGCTGTTACTTCTGCATCTGGGGCTGGAGCCTCAAGTCAGCAGAGCAGGCAGTTGGGAAGGAATGATGGGAAGGAGGTAGGGGATCAAGGATAAATTGGAGCCTGTAGGAATGGGCTAGAATCTGAGCGATGGGCTGGAGTCTTCTTGGTGTCTCACTTCCTTTGAGACTCCAGTTTTGAAGGCAGGAATGGCTTACAGGAAAAGTTTTGCTTTTCCTTGTGGAGCACAACCCTCAGCTGGCCCAGGGAATCAGGGAGTAAAATGGGCAGGACTAACAGGGATGGAGGGTCTGGGTGCTGTCCCATGCCACCCCAGTGAGCCAGCAGGAAAGCAACAAGGTGGGTGAGGCCTTGTGGCCTGTCCTTCTGAGCATAAGAAAGACTGTGGCTGCTGCTTCCCTTCCACCTTCCAGATCTCATGTAAAAGGTTCCTGTGACCAGAGCTAACCTGGATCTACAGAGGAGGGAATTCTAGGAAATACAGTTCCAGTTCAGTTGATTGGACATTATAAACCTCTATTCACGAGGCTGCAGCTCAGGCACTCACCCAGAACCACGGGCTGCCCAGTGGCCTTGCAGCTCACCTGCAGTTCCTCACCTGGCCCTGTGCCTGCCCACATATTGGTGGAAGCCTCTTCCCCATGGGCACCGGGGACTCCCAGCTTGGCCCTCCCCAGACAGGGCTTGTGAAGCTCTCTCTCCTGCTCTGACCTGGCTCTGGGAAACCAGACTGGATTCCAGTTGGAAGTCAGAGGAATTTATGGACAATTCCAGGTGGCATCTGAGTCTCATGGAGCGAGGCTTTCCTTCTCTGTTCCGGATGCATGGGCAGCTCTAGGAACCTGGCCATGTGTAAGAAGCCTCTCCGAGTACGGTGGAGCTCAAGGCCCAGGAGCCCTTATCTCAGAGACTGGGTGCAGCACTGACCTGGCCCAGGAAGGCCTCCTTCCCTCTCAGCCCCATCCTGGAAGGGGAATACAGGTCATTTCTGGTGTTTCCAGGATGCTGGGCATGACATAGGGCTTAGTCTAAAGCCTTCATTGCCTTTACAGGGATCCTGAAGCCTGAAGAGTGGCAGGAACTAGCCCAGGAAACAGAATAGCATTAAGAGTAACATGTGGAAGCAGACACCTGGCTTCATGTAGGGGCTCGGCCTCTCCCTAGGGTGTGTGGCCTTGGGCCACACTTAACCCCTCTATCCTTTATATCCTCATACCTAAAATGGGAGAAAACAACAGTGCCTGCTTCACTGGACTGTTACACAGATTAATGGACACCTTTCTAAGTGCCCAGCACTGAATAAGTGCTTAATAAAATACACAAAATACATGGACAGTTTCCCTACAGCCAGAGTCCTCCAGCCCGAGGATGCAGGGCATGGGGAACTTTTGTCAGTCTCAGGCGAATCTTCATCTCAGCCACCTCTGCTGGCTTTTGGTCACCTCCCTGTAATACCTGCATCATTTTGCCTTGCACTTGAGTTAGGTGCTGGTTTGTCGGTTGTCTTATCAACCAGGGATCTCAACCAGAGTTCCAGGGGCTAGGTTTCCTTCATCTCTCCCCAGGACACAGTCTGGCACAAACCAGGCCTTCAGAAGAGCTCTGAGTGAATGGACATCTTCAAGTTCCAGAGTTTCTGATTTGGAGGGACTGGAAGGTTGTTTAACCCAATTCCCAACCTGATTTCAAGAATTCCTGTTCAGATAATCTGGTGTGTACTCTTTCAGTCTCTGCCTGTATACCTCCCATCCTGGGAGACTCACTGTTGCTCAGGGCAGCCCATTCTGTTTTTAAAAACAGCTCTATTTTTAGAATTTTCTAATTTTGTTCAATACAGTTAATTTCCCACTGTTTACATCAAATTTTGTTTGGAGAGAGACTGAAGAAACAGTCAGGGAAACAGCTGGTAAATAGGATTGCTCCTAGTTTTATGGCTGAGGCTTCAAAACAATAAAAAGGGTGACAGAGCACAGAGTAACTTTTATAAACTTTGCTCAACTAGGTAGATACAGTCCCTCGGGAATGTATTCTCCCTGCCTCCAGAATTTCCTCAGGAATCCTTACAGGGTTGTTATTTACAAATCCAGACAGGAATTTGTAGAGGGCTCAGAGGCAGCAGTTTATAAGAGGGTTTGAAGACAGAAGTTTATAGAGAACATGAGTGCTTGTTTGCATGCTAATCTTCTAAAAGTTGTTTTTCTGCTCCACAATTTTGGGAGTGGAGTTGTCCAGGTTCTGAGGGTATATTGAGAGCTCCAGTAAGAGAAGGGTTGGACTTTCATCTCCAGGACAGGGCAGCTGCTTCTGGAGGGGATGCTAAGATTTGAGGCCAGATCCTTCCCAGCCCCTTCAGAGGGATGCTGTCTAGAGTTTGGCCAGAACATCAGCTCCCACGGATTAATCTGAAATCCACTCAGTCATTCTAGATGCCTGCTTGCTCTATGGAAGAACTGCCTTCTGGGCACTCACAACTGGATAGGGGCTGGACAAAGACAGAGTGGTGAGGACTCCAGTATCAGCCAGAAAGATTTTAGACCTCCCTGTGGCCACGCAATCTGCAGCAGGTTATGGCTTCCTAGAGAACTTCAGAGAATGCTAGCACTAAACCCTGTGCCTTGAGCAAGCAGGAAGGATTCTGGGGGACAGTATGGCGTGGCTCAAAGAACACCAGAAAGGGAGGTCAGGCCCCTGAGGGTGGACATCTGTTTGCTGCTAACTCAATTTTTCTAGCGAAAAGTGAAGACATTAAGATGTCCCCAGCAGAGGTTCAGATCTTTCCCTACCCACATCAACTGTTACTAGGCCTCTGACTCTGTGTCTGTGTGTTCAGTGCTCAGTCGCGTCCAATTCTCTATGACCCCATGGACTGCAGCCCACCAGGCTCCTCTGTCCACGGGATTCTCCAGGCAAGAATATTGGAGTGGGTAGCCATTCCCTTCTCCAGGGGATTTTCTCAACCCAGAGATAGAACCTGGGTCTCCTGCATTGAAGGTGGATTGTTTACCATCTGAGCCACCGGGGAAGCCCCCCTCTCCGACTCTAACAATCTGTGATAGGTGGTCACCCTCAGGACAGCAAAGCATCTATTGGGGGAGGTGAATATTTAGATGGCAAATTCCCAGCAGAGGTTCAGATCTTTCCCTACCCACATCAACTGTTACTAGGCCTCTGACTCTGTGTCTGTGTGTTCAGTGCTCAGTCGCGTCCAATTCTCTATGACCCCATGGACTGCAGCCCACCAGGCTCCTCTGTCCACGGGATTCTCCAGGCAAGAATATTGGAGTGGGTAGCCATTCCCTTCTCCAGGGGATTTTCTCAACCCAGAGATAGAACCTGGGTCTCCTGCATTGAAGGTGGATTGTTTACCATCTGAGCCACCGGGGAAGCCCCCCTCTCCGACTCTAACAATCTGTGATAGGTGGTCACCCTCAGGACAGCAAAGCATCTATTGGGGGAGGTGAATATTTAGATGGCAAATATGGCTTTTATGCGGAAGAGGTCTCAGTACAAATGCATTTTATAAAAGGAGATGAAGAATAGGGGCTCAGACTGTCTCTGGGATAGCTATCTTTTGTCAGTTTATTACAGTCAGATTTATTGCTGACTCCCTGACCAAAAACAGAGCTGTTAGCAGTCTATAACATGGAGCAGAAATATGAGTTTTCAGTGAATCTGAGAAAAAATATAAAGAGAAGAAACCTTAATGACCTGTCACTTGGAATAAATCTTAGTGGTCACATAAACCAGGATGACAGGAATTTATATTGTTGCTCAGCACTTGAATGACTAATGTGGTCCGAGTGGTAAGACATGGAAATTATTTCTAACAAGCCAGCACCTGTTTGCACACTCTTGGAACTGCTTTGACAAAGTCCTGAATGTCACCTCAACACCCCTCAATCATGCTGTTGAGTAGATATCAGTGGCATACAGGTTTACACTCGTTCAGGTCCAAATAAGGGCTTCCCTGGTGGCTCAGATGGTAAAGAATCTGCCTGCAATGCAGAAGACCTGGGTCTTCTGCCCATCACATGGGCAGTAACCTTCCCACACAGGTTGAGACAGAGGTGGAATTTCAGCTCTGTCCTAGCAGTTCTGGAAGGTTCTTGGTCAGAGGAGCAGTGGAGAAATGCTAGAGAAAAATCACTGGACAGGGGCAGCTGAAAAAGGCCTCGGAGGATCTCGGGGTGCATGTACATCTGAACCATTCCTAATCCCACCTCACACTGGGAATCTGGATTCTGCAGCATCAGATTGACAAAGTTAGAGCTGGGAGAGAGTACTCAGAGATCAGGTAGTTCCATTGCTCAGAGAAGCAGATTTAAGTTTACAGGATGGAAACAAGTGATTCAAAGTCACAGAGCAAGAGTGTCAGGTGCAGAATGAACGCTCAGCTTTCCAGACTCCTGGGCATCATCACATAGCCTCTGTTAGTGGACAACAGTCCTTTCTTATTTGAGCCTGAAAGTGTTAGTCATTCAGTCGTGTATGACTCTTTGTGACCCCATGGATTATAGCCTGCCAGGCTCCTCTGTCCATGGGATTTCCCAGGCAATACTGGAGTGGGTTGGCATTTCCTTCTCCAGGGATCTTCCCGACCCATGGATTGAACCCAGGTCTTCTGCATCGTAGGCAGATTCTTTACCATCTGAGCCACCAGGGAAGTCCTTATTTGAATCTAAATGAGTGTAAACCTGTATGCCACTGATATCTATCCGATGCCCCATGTTCAGTGCCTGGAATGTAACTGCCTAACCAAACAGTCCTACTAAGATATTCCCCACGTAAATCATTACTGATCCTAAAAATGCCTCTCTCACAGATACAGTGTGCTACCTTCTATACCATATTTTCACATTCTTCCTCTATGTGATCCTACACACTGAAAAGGCAGACAGGATGGCTGCTTTTGTTCTAATTGTACGATAAGAAACTGAGGTTTCGAAATTAAGGCTAATAAGGCTATACTTCCATTATCTCAAAGGATCAAGAATCTGAGGAATCAATGAAACCTTGAACAGACTGTAACAAAGTGCTGTTAATGGGTCAAATTAACAGCACTGCCAGGTGTTATGAAGAATGCCAAGATTCCCAGCTCTGAATCCGTTCCCAGAGAAACTGCAGTTCACTGTGGAACCAAAGGCCATTAAACCCTTGACCTCCTCTGGCCTGGGATTCCAGAGATCACACAACCAGTTCCTGGGGATTCTGGTTAATTAAACTGAAGTTGGTTTTTCCCCCCCTAAAAACAGTTCATCTAAAACTTAATCCTTAAAGAGGATTTCTACATCTGATTTGATGACCTGTTCTTTTTTGTCATTAAATTTTTAAAAACTATTTTAAAACCTGTTCATCCTAGAGCACTTTGGGCTAAATTTTATGCTTCTATTCATTTATCAAATTCACAGAATTTTATGAAGATGGTATTTCTTATCTATGCAGGTGTCTTTTCTATTAAGAGGAATAAAACCACCCTTTCCTCAAAATGATATGTCTCTAGCAATAAATACTTGCATTAAAAACATGAATTGCAGTCAATTGTTATGCACAGACACACCCAATCCTGTCTCTGTAATTACAGATGATATGTACCAATGTTGGGTACTCTTTATCTTGTGCTTCATAATCGGCTATTAACTTACGAACTAAAATATGGAGCCGATATTCCAGTTAACCCAGAATAAGCTGCTGCAGATTTGATTTATTGTGATCTAAGAATGGGCATTAAAGGTTATCCAGGTAACAGACAGAGAGCACAGAGGGATGCTGGCAGAACCTGAAGGGGAAGAGGCCTTTGAACTCTGGCAATATGGCACATGTATGGAAGGGTAGACAGGAGTCAGTCTGGGGCCTGGCATTTGAGCCCATTTAACCTGATTAATCACGCTGGTGTGATCACTCATCTAGAGCCAGACATCCTGGAATATGAAGTCAAGTGGGCCTTAGAAAGCATCACTATGAACAAAGCTAGTGGAGGTGATGGCATTCCATTCCAGTGGAGTTATTTCAAATCCTGAAAGATGATGCTGTCAAAGTGCTGCACTCGATATGCCAGCAAATTTGGAAAACTCAGCAGTGGCCACAGGACTGGAAAAGGTCAGTTTTCATTCCAATCCCAAAGAAAGGCAATGCCAAAGAATGCTCAAACTACAGCACAATTGCACTCATCTCATATGCTAGTAAAGTAATGCTCAAAATTCTCCAACAAGACTTCAGCAATATGTGAACCGTGAACTTCCTGATGTTCAAGCTGGTTTTAGAAAAAGCAGAGGAACCAGACATCAAATTGCCAACATCCGCTGGATCATGGAAAAAGCAAGAGAGTTCCAAAATACATCCATTTTTGCTTTATTGACTATGCCAAAGCCTTTGACTGTGTGGATCACAATAAACTGTGGAAAATTCTGAAAGAGATGGGAATACCAGACCACCTGACCTGCCTCTTGAGAAATCTGTATGCAGGTCAGGAAGCAACAGTTCAAACTGGACATGGAACAACAGGTTGGTTTCAAATAGGAAAAGGAGTCCATCAAGGCTGTATATTGTCACCCTGCTTATTTAACTTCTATGCAGAGTACATCATGAGAAGCGCTGGACTGGAAGAAACACAAGCTGGAATCAAGATTCCCAGGAGAAATATCAATAACCTCAGATATGCAGATGATACCACACTTATGGCAGAAAGTGAAGAGGAACTAAAAAGCCTCTTGATGAAATTGAAAGAGGAGCATGAAAAAGTTGGCTTAAAGCTCAGCATTCACAAAACTAAGATCATGGCATCCAGTCCCATCACTTCATGGGAAATAGATGGGGAAACAATGGAAACAGTGTCACACTTTATTTTTTTGGGCTCCAAAATCACTGCAGATGGTGACTGCAGCCATGAAATTACAAGACGCTTACTCCTTGGAAGAAAAGTTATGACCAGCCTAGATAGCCTATTCAGAAGCAGAGATATTACTTTGCTGACTAATGTCTGTCTAGTCAAGACTATGGTTTTTATAGTAGTCATGAATGGATGTGAGAGTTGGACTGTGAAGAAGGCTGAGTGCCGAAGAATTGATGCTTTTGAACTGTGGTGTTGGAGAAGACTCTTGAGAGTCCCTTGGACTGCAAGGAGATCCAACCAGTCCCTTCTGAAGGAGATCAGCCCTGGGATTTCTTTGGAAGGAATGATGCTAAAGCTGAAACTCCAGTACTTTGGCCACCTGATGCAAAGAGTTGACTCATTGGAAAAGACTTTGATGCTAGGAGAGATTGGGGGCAGGAGGAGAAGGGGATGACAGAGGATGAGATGGCTGGATGGCATCACTTACTTGATAGATGTGAATCTGAGTGAACTCTGGGAGTTGGTGATGGACAGGAGGCCTGGCGTGCTGCGATTCATGTGGTCGCAAAGAGTCAGACACGACTGAGCGACTGAACTGAACTGAGAGCCTAGTCTAAGTAGCTAAGTAGCTCTTGCGACCCCATGGACTCTAGCCCTCAGGCTCCTCTGTCCATGGGATTTTCCAGGCAAGAACACTAGAGTGGGTTGCCATTTCCTTCTCCAGGGGATCTTCCCGACCTGGGGATCAAACCTGAGTCTCCTGCATAGAAGGCCAATTCTTTACCAACTGAGCTATGAGGGAAGCCCATCAAGATCCTAAAAGACTTTAAAAATGATGACTCTGGCAGTCAATTCTTTCAGTCATTTCACCAATTAGCACATATTTATGGAGCACTCACTGTGTGCCAGACACTATGCTTGATTCTGGGAATACAACTGTGGGCCTAAACACCCATGCTCTCTGAGCCTATTCCCTAGTGAGGAAGACACATCTTAAGTCACAATCTCACATTTCTGTCATTTCCTTTTTCTCTGTATTAACGGAACCCTAAAACAGTTTGGGATGGCAATATGCTGAACTAACCAAATGACATTTCCCAGCCTTCCTTGCAACTGAGGATAGTCACATGACATGTTCTGCTCACTGAAATGTAAGTGGAAGTGTGTTGGGTATTTCAGGAAAGTTTTGCTTTTCTGATGTAGGTGCTATCCCTTCTATCTTGCTGCTGCTTATTCTTCTTATTTTTTCCCTTTCTTCCTAGAACGTGAATGTGAGGCTAGAATCCATCTTACAGCTAGCTATGAGGTGGCCATGCAGATTTAAGTGAGGAAAAAAAAATTAGCTCCTTCTCTTTGGTTAAACATACAATAACTGTGTCTTTCTTACATGTTGTCCCTGCATGTGAGATACACTGATAAACCCATCTGTGTCTTGGACGTGAGATTATGAGGCCAGAATTCTCTTAACAGGTGACAGGAGCATAAAAGGGTGATTCTAGCAGTGGTCCACAGCCAGGACTCCAGAATTAAGTCTACAAGGGGTGGCAGATGAGTAAGGTCTAGTCTCCTGTGTTTCAAGGGCTCCCTCAGAGCAGACAGCATGTTGGAATGGGCTGTAAACATTCTTTGCATCATCCGTCTGACCACACTGTGAAACAGGGGGAACTGCACCTGCACGCCTACTTCACAGGGCTGTCCCAGAGGAAGCAGAGATGGGGGCATGTGGGTGGGAATCTGTAAAAGCTTAGGAGCTGCACTGACGGTCAATTAACTTTCTTTTAATACCAGGCAGTCTGAAATTAGAGGTAGCAAGGAAAGAGATACATGTCATGAAAGCCTAAGGGAGCGGTGGATTTTGAACTGGCCCCTGAAGGATGGTGCTGACCGTGATGGATAGATACAAGAGGCTGAGTACACAGGAAGCTACAGAGCCGAGGGCCCAGGAGAGCGAAGGCTGCGAACCAGGGTAGAAAAGAGGCAAGCCAGCTCAGGTACTCTCATGTGTTAAGGAATGGAATGGAAATCAGATCACTGCTCAGGGTAAATGATCAGATATAAGTATTAAATAAGGTATAAGGTAGGTTGTGTGTGTATGTGTGTCTATGTTCATGTCAAATGGATGAGAGGGGAGAGGGAGGCACAAGGTGGAGTTTTCTCCAGCAATCAACTAAGCTGAAGGGATGTGGAGCTCAGTTGATTGTGGCTGAATTTCTCGAAGCAGTATTTCCAAGGTCTGGGTACCCAGAGCTAGAATACGCTCTGCAGCACAGGCTTAGGAGAAACACTGGCCCAGGGCGGCTTCCTGCTCGCTTCCCAGAGCCGCCCACCGACTCTTAACGTGCACACACTGGTAAGTTCTTTCCACACGGCCTGGCAGGGCCACGGAGAGATCACTCCCGGGTAATGAGACAATTAGCTCCTTGCATTCTTCCTGCAGGAACAAATCCGGGCCCCCAAGGCATCTGTCCCCTCCTGTTCTTCCAGCTGGCCTCCTCGCCACGTGCACACCCTGCCCGGAACCCGGCCCAGCTGCTTGCCGCTCGCCTGCCCACTTCCGTTTCCAGGAAGGGTTCCGGAGGCTGGCGGAGCAGGGGGCGGAGTGATTGATGACAGCGCGCGTGCCCCTGAACTCCTCGTCAAAGTTCTACAGGGTTGGCAGCCCTGTGCTGAAAGCTGCTCTGTAGCTGAGGCGGCATATGGACTGCTGACAGAGCAGCTGCTGGGGAAGAAGACGCTGAAAGGAAGCCTCTAGGGATAAACAGAGAAACCCATGGCACCACGTGGCACTCAAGGCAGAATTCTCACCCCCTTCACGGTAAGGAAACTGGTTTGGGATAGCCGTGCTAGATCACGTGCTCCTAAAGTGATCATCGTCATAGTAACACTGCTTCCGCCCTTACTATGTACCAGCCAGTTCTGTAAACTACTTTGGGTGCATTATTTCAACTTCTCCTTCAAACAGCCAAAATAACTGTTATTAATCCCATTTCCTTTGTTTTTTTTTTTTTTTTTTTTAACAGATGGAAAAAATCAAGGCTAGAAAGTTTAAGGATAGTGTGCTTGTCAGATAGTGACTCAGGTTTAACTCCAAGCCTTTAATCCTAAACAAAATTGTGTTTTTTTCTTGCAAGCATTTTGAGATTAACACTGGTAACTAAGATGCACTGGTGGTGTAATTTGCAAAGCAATAGGGCACTTATTTTCTCCGTTGGACCTCTAGAGTTGTAGGGGCAGGTTATAGTCACCTCTGAGCTCCCAGGCTCTAGAACAGGGTATGGCACAGAGGTATACAGTGAATGAAATGAATAATGTATCAATAAACCCTGGGGGGAGCTGCTTTCACATCCGTTTTTCAGGTAGAAAGACAGGCTCCTCAGGGAGTCTTGCCTAGGACCTCATAGTAAACTTGGCAGAGAGGAGATTTGAACTCTGATCTTCAGATCACAGGTCCGAGCTTTCTCTGCTCTCCCTGGAGTGTGTCAGGTTAAATGGGGAGAGGGGTTGGCTGAGTGAAGGGGGATGGAAGATAGTGAATGAGAAAGAACATACATCTATGAGTGTGAATTATTTCAGTCAGCTGCTGATATCTTAATAAATCCCTGGTCTCTCGAGCCTGGAGAATATTGTTTCAAGAGCATCTGGTTTTAGTAAAAATATGTTAAAATTTTTTTTTTCTTGTTGTTGGAGGCCTGTCTGCAATCCAGTCCCCCAGGGAGCCATGGGTCAGTCTGTGTCCCTCATGTCTGTCAAATGCCTTGCCTCATTTGGGGATCTGGACCTTCCAGACATGTATACAGAAACCAAGAGCCCATTCATCACGTTGAAAGCTGATAGCCAACAGAGATTCAATCCCATCTTGAAGCTAGAAACTTGGAGAGAAGTGAAGTGGACTAATTTTCTCAGACTCCTGAGAGAAAAGTTCCCACGTATCAAAGGCAGTGCCATAAGCTGTGTGAACAGCGCTGCTGGACAGCTCCACTTTGGGCTGTGGCGAGTCGTGGCTGGCTGTTGTCATGAAGATGAGAACACAAGCCTGCCACATCTGGATTGCAGACACTTTTAGGGGTCCACTTTCCAGCTTCTGGGAGGCACAGGGGTACCCTGAGTGGGTACTTGGACACAGAGATTGAGGAACCAGACTTCTGGGTCCTTCTTGATTGACCACTTCCTTTCCTTTCCATCCTCACCCCCAGCTCCTCCCTCCTCATCCTCACCTAGTCTTCGACCTCTGAGTGTTTGCCTAAGCACATCCTTCCTTCCTGCCTGTTAAACTTTTATTTATACATAGAAGCCTAGCTCAAGTCACACCCCTTGCACTCTCCCTGGCTGAATTGGTTACTTTCTGCTCAAGGTTCCCACAGTATTTTGCATCTTCTTTGGCTTCTCATATTCTATGGCCTTTGTTTGCTTGAAGAGTCTGTTTCCCACACTAGGCAGAGAAGGAAGTAGTCAGCTCAGTTCCCCTCCAGAGGTCAAGGACCTGGTAGATTCTGATGCTTGGTTGCTGCTCCCTTTTGAATGAACAATAAGTTGTGACGTCTAAGTTTTTGGCAACCTCAGGTTGATTTTCTTTGTATTATGCATTTTGTACACACTCCTAAGGGCGCTTTGAGAGACTAGTGGGGAGCAACTTGGAGGACTAGTGAGATGCTGAGATTCCTGGAATTTTGCCCAACCCATGTTTCTATCCAAAAAGTAGCCTGTACCCAGAAAAAATATCTCCCCAGGCCAAATCAGGGTCTTAGAGAGAGAAAGAGCTTGCTGAAGACTGTAGACCTCGGTCTCAAAGACTTCTACAAAGCCTTTTGGTGCTAAGATCACTCCCTCCTCAACCCTTCCAAACCTTGTAAATGTTGGTATCTTCCCCCACATCCAAATCAGACCAGAGGGATCTGTGCCAGCAGTGCCAGCTTCCCTGTCATTCCACACACCAGCCCTCAATCTAGAGTGAGTCACCCACCCTCAGGTTCTTTCACTCGAGGATAACAAAGACGCTGACTGCATAGGATGATTGTGAGGATGAAATGAGATATTATCTATTATCCACTTAAATCTTTAGAGTTTTTTAATGCCATAAAAGTAACAGAATAAAGTGCCCTGAAACTTAAATATAAGCTTGATGGTTTTTCTTTTCATATATGCATACACTCAGGTAACCACCACCCAGGTCAAGATTTAGAGCTAACTGAGATTTTAAAAGCTGACATAGCTTATCGATTGTAAAGCGCTGAAGAAATGTTGGTTTTGAATTATTACCAGGAGGTGGAGCCTCTTTCCCATTGAATTCCTCTCTGTTCTCAAGTTCTAGGTTTTCTAGAAATTGTTAGCATCAGTTGCAACCACCCTAGCAATTTGTTGTCTGAGCCAGGACTCCAGAGCCCCAGCTATGCGGAGTGGCCTGGAGACAGCCCACACAGACCTGCGGCTGTCAGGATCACTGCCCCGGGCATGCGGCCCCTGTGCCCACCCCCTTAGGCACCAGGTGTTCTCACAGAGGTGGCCAGTGACAACACAGCTGTTGTGTAGTTTCAATTCAAGACAACTTGACTAAAAAGATATGCCCTGTATGCTAGGACCTGGGCAGAGAAGGAGAGAGGGAGCTTCCTAGACTGGGCGCTCTACAGCCTGTGGGGCTATGGACATTAGCATTCACATACCTGCGAAGTGAGGCCCACAGTGTCCCCTTATCTCCCATGGGACTCTTCCCGAGGCTTCCCAGACCTCTCTCTCGTGCTGGCCCCTCCTGTGGGCTTGAGTCAGCATCTGCTTCGTCTGCTAGCTGTTTCCACCTGGCTGCTCCCTGGCCCTTTAAGCGCAGGGCAACTCATCTTACCTCCTACACCTGGCTTCTTCTTCCTGGCTTTCCTCCTTCATTCTGACATCACTAATCCCCAGTAGTCCAATCAGAGCCATGTCCCAGGTCCAGTTTTGCCTTGCCACTATTGTTCTGGTCCTTCTCTACTGCCATCTCTGTGTTACCTCTGGAAACTCTCATTCTGCTGGAAACCTTGGAGCTGGCTCTTCACCAAAAATGGGACCTGCTGCCCCATCCCTGGCTATTCCATGACCTAGAAAGATGCCTCTGCTCTAGAAGCACTCTTCGAGCCCTTCCATTGCATGTTATCCACTCATCTGCCTGTTGGCCGCTGCCACCTTTTATCTGAACCTCTTTCAGTCTCCCTGCCTTCTGGTGCCTAGAGTGGAGCTGCCCCTGATGTTGGTGGACAAACAGATGAGTGCTGAGTTCATGACGAGACAGCATGTTGTTTAGTCACTAAGTTGGATCTGACTCTTTTCAACCCCATGGACTGTGGCCCACCAGGCTCCTCTATTCATGGGCCTTCCCAGGCAAGGGTACCAGAGTGGGTTGCCATTTCCTTCCTCAGGGGGTTTTCCTGACCCAGGGATTGAACCCACGTCTCCTACATTGGCAGGTAGATTCTTTACCACTGAGCCACAAAGCTGCTGAGCCATTAATCATACTTTCAGAGACCCCCAGCCCTTTTTTTTTTTTTTTTAAGGGCCAGGATATGCTAATTCAAGTGGGGACTTTGAGAGTCTTCCTTCATCTTCTCCATCTTTGACCCTAACAGTAACAGAAAAGGGCAGATGTCTGACACCTCGCCATCCTCGGTGCTATCAAATGCTGAATCTGGAGAAACTTTGTCATAATTACCTACCCACTTGAAAGTACAAACTCTGTAATTTGCCTTTAAGTGATCTTAAATTAATATAAATAATGAAGTATGCTCAGAATACTCAAGTACTGGTACATCCAATTGAACACAATTAAAATTAAGATGGATTTATTAGTATTGTGACTATTATTGATTAAAATGGTAATGATAAATAAGGAGAAATGTTAAGTACAACAGGGAATCAGTAATATTTCTTCAAAGTAATCATTTTGCTGTGACTACCCAATTATTAGTATATTTAATGTGTTATTCAGTGCAATTAATTATCCACTTTGCTTTTGGGAAGGCACTAGGAAAAAATTACTTTCTGCCTGGAGTGGTGGTTGCTCAGGAGAGGGGCTGGGAAAAGCTGCTGCTTGCTGGGGCCTCTGTGATGAAGACCTTGCTCTTTGGAATGTGACTCCAGCAACTCCGATAGAAGTGTCGAGTGCCCTTGGGGAAGATGAAGGGACCCAAGAGACCAGGTTCTCGGCCTTACAGTCAGGTGCTTTTGTAGCCCTGGGAGGTGAGGGTGAGCAGCCAGGAGAGGGAAATCAGAAAACCTGACTTGATTCTGGACTGGGCCACCTAGTTGTGGGACCTGAGTTCCAGAGGTTCATTTCTCTCATCTGCAAAATGGTTAAGGATATAGCCTGCTGGCAAATACCTGTATGTGAAAGGGATCTGTCAGAGATACAGGTGTGTGGGGCCTTAGTGACCACTTGTCAGGAGACATGATAGTCCCCAGGCTCAGTCTAACTTGTGGATTTGCTTCTGGTTCCTGTAAACCACCTCTGGAGTTACCCCTCTCCCCACCCCCAGCCTGTCATAGGTCCCTGATGCCTTAATGCATGGTGAGTGTGCAGGGGTACACGCCTGCCCTCCAGCCACTTCACTCTGTATCCCCTGACCTGGGTTAGACTGCCCATGATCCTCCTTTCCCCTCCTTGCTGGGAAGAATGTAGATGGGTGAGATGATAAAATAAAAATTGTTGAGCACTTTTACAGAGCTCATGCTCATTCACCTTCTTTCTTTCTTTTTGTTATGTGGCATGTGGGGTCTTACTTCCTTGACCAGGGATCAAATCCGTGCCCCCTGCACTGGAAACATGGAGTCTTAACCACTGGACCACCAGGGAAGTCCCTTTTTATTTTCTTATCTGTCTGTACAACCATCCTACTAAGCAAAGGAGGTTTTATTAACCCCATTAAAAAAAAAAGAGTTCCCAAGGTTCTAAAGAGGGAAAGTGGTTTGCTCAAGGATATAGAGCAAAGTGGTAATCTGGGGTCTTGAACCTGAATCATCCAACACCGAGTACTGTGTTATCAGCCTGTTCCGCTTTCCCACATTACTGTCACATTTCCTTATTGCTGAGTCTTCTGGCTCTCAACCCTCTCCAATGCCAAAGATTCACTGTAGCTTGTTTCACAAAGTAATTGCTAGTTTTAACATACAGATTTTGTTTTATGAGCTCCAAATTGCCCAAATTATATTTTATTAAGTTCACATGTATGATTCTCCTTGTTTTTATTAAAAATAAGTTCACTCATTTGTCATTTACAAGGGAGTTTGAAATTAGGATCGTTTTGTATCCACGGAAACACCAGGAAAATCGTATATGTGATCAGACTTTTACCCACAGAATGGGGAAAGAAAAAGGCAGCCGGTAATTAGGTGCATAATCCATAGACAAGCTCCAAGAGCATGTGGGGCCTACTCTTTTGCTTTGTGGGTGACAGTTATGACAACTCTTTCCAGCATGATTATGTAGTGGGGAGGGGTGGTAGGATAAAGGGGTGGGAGAAGCCGGTACCAGTCCCAGCTTTCCCCTTCACTCATTCTTTGGCTTTAAGAATGACATGCCTCTTGTTTGGGGCCTTGGTTTCCCCATCTGTAATATGGGGGTGTCAAAGAAGTTAGTCTTAGAAGAAACTTTTTATCCCTTGTCTCAATTCTTATTGCTGGCAGAGAATGGCCATAATGCTGTGATGGGAAAGATTTAAAAATGTATCTTTATTAACTAACTCAGTCAGCAGCTACTAACTGAGAAACTACTAAGTACCAGGGACTCTTCTAGGTACTGGGGATAGTTGAAGGCATCAGAAGAGACTTCTGTTCTCAGGGAATTGCAGCAGTAACAACAAAAACAGACAACTAAATACATCACATTGAAAAGATGGTAATATTACAAAAGATAAATCAGAGACAGTGATGCTATTTTAGACTTGGAAGGTGGGGCAGGTCAGCTAAAACCTCTGTGAGGAGGTGGTATTTGAGCTGAGACCTCAGTGACAAAATGGTCCAGGCATGAGGCCATCTGGTTGTGGCAGATGTACAGATTGCAACGTAGGATGGGAAGTCAGTGTGTCCAAGGAACAGAGATGAGGCCAGTATATTAGGAGAGGTGGAGATGGGCTCAGAGGGATAGACTGTGCCTGCAGGGTGATTGATTAGTATGTCTGCATTGGAATGATGGGGAAGAGTGTTACTAATGTATGCCTCCTACTTGCAATTTCTGGACAAAATGGTCCCAGCAAAGATATTTCAGTATCCCACTGGCAAGAGCCCCTTCCTGGTACAGGGGTGGGGCTCCCCTTGGGTGGATGTGGGAGGCTCCTATGAGGAAGCGGGGATGACATTTGAACTGGGCTTTGAGCTATGCTAATTTCCATATCAAGTGGTGACATGCCCCTCTCAATGGCATCCAGTTCTGTCCTACAGTGTCTGGGATATACTTCCTCAGTAACTTAGACAAGACACCCTGGTTTGGGTAAGGAGGACTGTCTATGGAGGCAGAGAACCTGGGCCTAGGTCCGTGCTCTGCTGTTCTTTAAGCATGTGACCTAGCTGGTCACTTCAGTTTTCCTAAGCCACAGACTCCTCATCTTTAAAACAGGACAGTCGTAAAATTTACCTCTCAGAGTTCTGTAAGAACTTAGTAATAAATTAGCTAATAGGGTCTTATAATATGTGATATCAGCATTTCAGGGACTTCCGTGGTGGCTAATGGTAAAGAATCTGTCTGCCAATCCAGGAGGTGCTGGTTTGATCCCTAGGTCCATGGCAACCCACTCCATTATTCTTGCCTGGGAAATTCCATGGACAGAGGAGGCTGGCAGGCTATAGTCCATGGGGTCATAAAATTTGGACAGGACTGAGCAACTAAACAACAATAATCAGTATTTTAGTATTTATAACATATATTAGTTAAAACACACCATAAAATATTATAACTATTTAAAAATATATATCATATATTTTATGTATTATATAAAATATATATTATATAATTATAAAATATACTATTTTAAAATACAGTATTTGAAAATTGTTTTTATTATTAGGACAACTTCTGACACTCATCTCTCAAAAGAATTGGAACGTTTTTTTCTTGAGTGTAAATTGTCACAGCTTTATGGAAAGTAATTAGCAGAATGTAGCATGCTATGTCCTAAGAAACTGCTTGTTTATTTTTGCCAGAAATTCTACTTAGAATTTAACAAAAGAAATAAGTATACTTCTTTTTCTGGCCAAGATGGAGTAGCTTGAAGTAGCCTAATTCTAGTGATAAGAAGTAGAGATGCTGAACAAAATACAAAAGAAATGGAGATGAATCAACTATTGCAAGAAGCAAAAGCATGGATGAATCTCACAAACAAAATGTCAGGCTAAAAGAACCGGATGCAAGATCTGTACAATTTTATACTTGAATAATACAAATCACACACACGCACACATATATCACAATATATGTGTGTGTGTGGCATTTGTATTATTCAAATATACATACATATACATATAGATACTTGTGAGTATATATTTATATTTGAATATTACACATATATGGGTAAGATATATGTGAATATATATAATTCAACCTATTGGTTTTGAAGGTTTGAATAATGTTACCCTGGGAGGAGGTGTACAACAGGAGGCTACAACAGGAACTGAGGTTCTGGTAATATTGTTTCTTGATTAGGGTGGTGGTTCTACGAGTGTCGACTTGATAAAAAGTCATTAAACTGTCCATTTTTGAATTGTGTACTTTTGTCTACTGTGACTTAAAAAACTCTACCTAAATAAAAAAGTGAAGAATTTGGCTTATAGATAAAGGTGTGAAAATAAAGAGGCTTATCATGCATAATAGTAAAAAAAAGAAATAATCTGTCTAAACATGGGAGATACTTGTTGTAATGATACTCTTTAAACTGATGTTTTGAAAGAATTTCTAACCATGTAGGAGAATTTTAGTATTACCATGTGAACTGAGTATTGCTCCATGAACCTGTGTGCAGAATCTGAGACTGGGTTATGATGGCTGCCGCCTTGGCCTTGGAGGATGGAGGGGGTGGCATGAACCCCTTGCTGCTCAGTCTCTGCTTTTCCCATCTTCAGGGAAAGGTAAACACATCTCATTTCCTAACCTTGCTCCTCTTTGTTCTCCTTTCTAAAAGCACCCTAGTCCTTTCACCACTCTTCAGATCTCCTCCATCTTGGGACCCCACCCGGAGTCCTATCCTTCCCTCCAAAGTCCCTTGCCCGCCTCGACCTGAGCTCTCTGGTCTGGATAGCTTCCCAGAGACTCCCACCCAGCACTCCTCTCCAGTTCCCACAGTCAGTCCAGATGAAAGTCTTGGGGAAGAAGAGAAATGTTTTCCTACCTGCCATAGTTTGAAAAACTGCTCCTCCCTGCAAAGTTGTAAGTGCTACATGTTATTATTCAGAGTTGTGTTTGCCACATTCTCCATGGTCTGTCTGTCACCAGTTGGCCGCCCACTCTACCCCAGGCCAGTCATACTGGATTTAGGATGGCTGCTGCCTTAATTACATGAAGATCTGGGAGAGGCTTTGCTTTCACCATGTGCAAGAGCCTGACTACCTGCCTGTTCAAGCCACCTTCCTCCTCACTCCTTCTTAGAGCCTTGGAGTGGGGTGAGGGAACATTTCCCACATATTCCACAATGAGTTTTCATTACTTTATCATCAGAAAAATATTAAATAATGCTCTTTTTCTCTATGAGTGCTCTAGATGAATGTTCTCAAATGTAATGGGTGATGCCTGCAAGTCACTTAGGGAGCTTGTTAAAACATAGGTTGTGATTCAGTAGGTCTGAGTTTGCCTTGGCATTCTGCATTTCTAACCTGCTTCTAAGTGATGCTGATGCTGCTGGTCCATGCCATACTTTGAAGAGTGAAGTGACAGAGGGTAGCTGGAGAGGAGGTGTAAGCTGTGACCTGTCTTCTTGCTCTTCACTGCCCCCCAGGCCCCTATGTTTCACAAATCTTCACATTTGCTGAATATTTAGTGTAACGATGAGTAAGTATGAAGTCTCCCAAGAAGGCTGGAGTCTACATATGTACCTGGGCTAACCAAAGCACTTTGGACGTTAGTTCTTTAGAAAACAGGTTCTCAGATTTGAGCCTCCTTTGAGAGTTGGACTGTGAAGAAGTCTGAGCACCGGAAAATTGATGCTTTTGAACTGTGTTGTTGGAGAAGACTCTTGAGAGTCCCTTGGACTGCAAGGAGATCCAACCAGTCCATTCTAAAGGAGATCAGTCCTGGGTGTTCTTTGGAAGGAATGATGCCAAAGCTGAAACTCCAGTACTCTGGCCACCTCATGCGAAGAGTTGACTCATTGGAAAAGACTCTGATGCTGGGAGGGATTGGGGGCAGGAAGAGAAGGGGACGACAGAGGATGAGATGGCTGGATGGCATCACTGACTCTATGGACGTGAATCTGAGTGAACTCTGGGAGTTGGTGATGGACAGGGTGGCCTGGCGTGCTGCGATTCATGGGGTCGCAAAGAGTCGGACACAACTGAGTGACTGAACTGAACTGAACTCCTCAAGCGGATATAGTAAGTTGAACTCATGGAAAAGGCCTTAGAATCAAGAGGCCATGACTTAAGCCCCAGCTATGCCAGTGACTCAGTTTCCCAAAACATAATTTATGGAGTGTAGTATAAGTTGTTGGTAAAGATAATGGTTTTCATGATCCTCTGATCCTAGGAAGTACTATAATAGTATTCATGTCCTTCAATCCAATACTTTCCCTTCTGGAATTTTAGAGCAAGTAAATCATTCAATAGAAGATAAAGATGTGCAAAGATGCTCGAAGAAGTTAGGGAGCACTCAGGTACCAAGTCCTTACTGGAGGCTGGAAGGCAGCCTTCTGGGCATGCCAGAGGGATTTGAGCATCAGAGGAAGTGGCTAAGAAACCAAGAGTATCCTGATTATTACAGGTCTCAACTAGCTTTCATTTTCCAGTTGTATTACAAACAAAAAGTCCTTATAATGTCTTCTTGGAAAGATGAATAGGAAGATATTGAACTACATAGTGAGTTATTTGTTTTATGATTAGAAATTTCTGAATCAAGCAGTGCTAGAGTGGAAAGGATACTTAAGGCCTCTGGTTCCATCTGCTCATATCAGAGCCCTGGAGAGTCTTGGAAATGTGGTGAGAAGACAGCCCCCCAGGTTCAGAGGGGACCAGAACTTTGGTAATGCACCGTGGAGTCTCCCAGAGAGATGGCTGTGGTTATTTGGTCTCCAGAGAAAGACTTCCAATGACAAGGGGTGACTCCCTGGCAGTCTTATTACCACTAGGTGGGTCTGATTGTTTAGGAATTCTCAGGTGAGTGGAAATTCTAACTCCCTGTGGCCTTCACTCCCTGACCCAAGCTCTAAAGTAGGGGTTTTCAAATTTTCCTCATGACAAGTATCTCCTGGGAGGCTTATTTAAAATTCACCCCAACTTTAATCCATATAAAACATATTCCTAGGTTGTGAATGCTCATCATTGCTATTATTAGAGAAATACAAACCAAAACTGTAATGAGGTACCATCTCACATTGATCAGAGTGGCTGTTATTAAAAATTCTACAAATAATAAATTATGGAAAGGGTGTGGAGAAAAGGGAACCATCCTACACTGTTAGTAGGAATGTAAGTTGGTGCAGCCACTATGGAAAACAGTATGGAGCTTCCTCAAAAAACTAAACACAGAGTTGTCATATGATCTAGCAATCCCACTCCTGGGCATATATCCAGACAAGACTATAATTTGAAAAGATTCATGTACTTCAATGTTCATAGCACACTATTCACAAGAGCCAGACGTGGAAACAACCTAAATGTCCATCGACGAATGAATGGATAAAGAAAATGGAGGATATACACACAATGGAGCATTACTCAACCATAAAAAAGAATGAAATATTGCCATTTGCAGCAACAAGGATGGACCTAGAAATTATCATACTAAGTCAAGTAAGTCAAAAGAGACAAATACAGTATCATATCACTGATATGTGGAATCTAGAATATGACAAAAACAAACACATCTGCAATACAGAAAGATACTCGCAGACCCAGAGAACCGACTTGTGGTTGTCAAGGGCAGGGGAGGAGGGAAGGACTGGGAACTGGGGTTAGCAGACACAAACCATTATACATAGGATGGATAAAACAACAAGATCCTACTGTATACTTCTGGAAACTACATTCAATACCCTGTGATAAACCACAATGGAAAAGAATATGAAAAAGAATAAATATATAAACATATGTATTCTGAATCACTTTGCTGTATAGAAGAAATTAACACAACATTGTAAATCAACTATACTTCAATTAAAAAATATTAATTTCTTGGATACAGAGGAAAATTCACTACTGAAAGTGGCAGATATAGACTGACTTCTTTATTTAATATTTATCATATGAGCTGGCAGGTAATATATAATTTTTTCATCTGAACTTAAAATATGAGATGTGTATCTATACATTTCTTCTAAAAGTTTTAAAATATCCTCATCCCTGTGACTGTGAGAAAGATCAGTGAGGCTGTTTTAAAACAGATAAAACTGAACAAGATGTTGAGAAAGAAGATATTAAAATACAAAAAATAGCCCACTAATATAGTTGTGATTAGTAGTAGCAAAATTGAAGTTAATGTCCAATATTGAGGTTAGTGGATTAATTTTAATTTTTAATCTTTATCAAAACCTAGGAAGAACTATATTTTAGAGCAAGTAAATCATTGAATAGAAGATAAAGATGCTCAAAGAAGCATTATTTGTAGTTTCAGTAAAATTATGAATAGATTCAAGGCCAAGAATAGAATATCAAGTAAATTGAGATATAGCCATGAATTAAATATTCAGTTCAGTTCAGTTCAGTTGCTCAGTTGTGTCCAACTCTTTGTGACCCCATGAACCACAGCACGCCAGGCTTCCTTGTCCATCACCAACTCCTGGAGTCCACCCAAACCCATGTCCATTGAGTCGGTAATGCCATCCAACTATCTCATCCTCTGTCATTCCCTTCTCCTCCTGCCCTCAATCTTTCCCAGCATCAGGGTCTTTTCCAGTGGGTCAGCTCTTCGCATCAGGTGGCCAAAGTATTGGAGTTTCAGCTTCAACATCAGTCCTTCCAGTGAATATTCAGGACTGATTTCCTTTAGGATGGACTGGTTGGATCTCCTTATAGTCCAAGGGACTCCCAAGAGTCTTCTCCAACACCACAGTTCAAAAGCATCCATTCTTCTGTGCTCAGCTTTCTTTATAGCTATTAAAATGATTGGAACATCTACACACCAATAGGCACAAATGCTTATGTAAGCTAGCAGAATAAAAATTTGGTCCATTTCTACCTTTTTTGGGTATATAGCTGAGCATTAGAAGAAAACATGGAAAAATACACTTTAGTTGAATAATTATTTGCTTAATAAATATATATACTTAAAATAATATCATTAATACAACAGTATGGCTATAAAGCCAATGGGAAACTCCATTTGTAATAAGTAAAAGGTCAAGCCTTTGATAAATCCCCATTGAAACCAAGTACCCTAAGATCTCTGAGGTGTCAAGGGAAGGCCCTCGGGGTTAGCTGGTTCAACTTCCTAAGGGTTGTGAGGATATTTATTTTAGTAACCTTGAATATAGCACCCTGTTCTCTCTCTGTCTTCTGTAACTGGTAAGCAACCCAAGAAGTTTTCCTCAAAGTTCGTGCCTACCTTTGGGAGAGACCCAATGTGGGGGGGTGTTGGGTAGGGGCAGATGCTCAAAAGCGCAACTAGGAAAGCCAGACTTCCCATCTCAAGCTTTGTTTTTTCAGACCAAAATCTTTTGTTCAGAGCAGATTGGCATCAACTTCTCAAAATTTGCATCGTAGAACAAAGATTCATGTTTGAGTAAAAACAAAGAGAACAGCACAGCTTGCGACTCAAAGGTTCCTCCTACCCCCACTACCACCCGCTCAATTCTCTATTTCTAGTCTGCTGGGGCAGAGAAGCCATTGAGTCGGACTGGGAACAATTTACTGAGGCAAAGGCTTCTAGAAAGAAGGCTGGGCCCAGAGCTGAGACTCTTAGGGAGCTGGTTTGGGGGCTGGCCCAGGCGTTAGGTTTCCTCATTTCTGGGTTAGGGACAATGCTCATGAGCATTAAATTTACCAAGTGAGAGTTTGCATAAATGTGCTATTACTGATTATTTTGCAGTGAGCTGGATTTATGTAGAAAGAGCACATGTTTTAGAATCCAGAAGCCTGTATTCACTCTTGGCTCTGCCTCTTATTAGTGATGGGATCTTGGCAATCACATTCCCTTTACGGGCCTCAATTTTCTGACTTACATACAGAATGGGAAAATAATTCCTATCTTGTACAGCTCACAGGGTTATTGTAAAGGTCACTTGAATAATCAATTGAAAATGCTTGATAATGTGAAATATTATGGACACTAATTATTTTAATAATTAATAATGGTAATAGTGACTTTGCAATTCAGAATTTTATTCTGGAGTCCTAAATATTGATTCCTGCAGGCTTGTAATTATTTAAGGAATGATTTATTGGCTGCCATGTATTGAGGTTATAAGTTAAATTTTTTTCCAGCTGTGCTGATTGGGGCAAGGGTGGTGTGCAGGTGAGGGTGGTAAACCAGGAAACTGAAGTACCTGAGGAAGACACCTGTCCCGAGAAAGCCTGACCAGATACCTTAGTTCAAATCCTAGAGTTACATATAACAAGGAGTTTGCAAGCCGATGTCCTAAATGATAGGAAGGCATCTTAAAGAATCTTCTGAGAATGAAGAATTGGGGCTGTCCTCGATAGGTCAGATGGGGAGCAGGCTCACTGACCAGTGACACGAAGCAGATCCACCCAGGGCCAAGGCAGAATGCGTGGTGACCAGGAGGACGGGTCACCTTTCATCTGAGCCTTCTCTAGACAATTTGTACCCCTTCCTCCCTTTCTTGCCATCCCTGGGTCTGAATCTCAAGGCCGGGACCTGAAGCCCTGAGATGTGAACCTACAATATACTGCTTTCTCTTTCTCTTTTATCCCATCCTTCAGTTACATAGTTGGAGTGATGATATGTGATGTGCTTTATTATTCAAATGATACAATTCAATTCTTTTTGTAAAAGAGCTGAAAGAGACAGATGTGATATAGAAAAGGAGGTGTGGTCGCTTTTCCCCACCTCTCCCCACCCCTGGAAGAAGTGTGGTGGATACCTGTCTCCACTTTTGGAGCATTTACACATGTTCACATATTAATCATATATTTTTGGTGCCTGTTTTTTTCACTAAGTAATTTATTGTGGAGCTCTTCCTACTGCCATATCGCTAATGCACTCTGGTTTCTGAGGAATGGGTAGGCCACAATTTACTTAACTATTCCCCTCTCTATTAATAGTAGGTTAGGGTTTTATTTTTTTGCTACTGCACACAATACTATGATGAACATTCTTGGATCCATGTACAAAAACTTGTACAATGAGTTGTGTGGGACACACAAACAACTATTTTTTTTTTTGGAAAAGTCTTAGGAATGGAATAGCTGGGTCTGTTGATATGTACGTTTAAGATTCAATGGGTGTTTTCAAGTGGCATGCATCAACTGGCGTCACCAGTCTACATATGTAGTGTATATGAGAAAGTTTCTCCACGTTTTTGCCAACACGTGGTATCTATCTTTTTTTTTTTTAACTTTTTGTCAGATAATTCTTTTCCCTGACTAATGCAGCTTTGCATGGTTACTGTATGTTATTAATTTTCTGTCAATTGTCTATTTCCTTAATAAACTTTTACAGCTTTTACAATTTGTCAATTGTCTTTTTCTTTCTGCTTTGTTAGGATTCTGTGTGTTATGGATATTAATCTTTTACCAGTTAAGTGTGTTGTAAATATTTTTCCTCAGTCTTTTAAACTTGGCTTATCTTATAACCTGCTGCTGCTGCTGCTGCTAAGTCGCTTCAGTTGTGTCCGACTTTTAGCGACCCCATGGACGGCAGCCTACCAGGCTCCTCTGTCCATGGGATTTTCCAGGCAAGAGTACTGGTTTACGGTATATTCTGACTGACAGAATATTATATATTTTATGAGCATAAATCTATGAAATTTTTATAATTTCTAGATTTTTGTCTCTTTTTTAGGAAGGCCCTGACATTCTAAATTCATAAAAAATATTCACCCTATATTTTCCTCTAATATTTTTATAGTTTTGTTCTTTACCCTCATCTGAGGGTTATTTTCTGTGGATGAGTGGTGTGAGTTAGGAATCTAACTTAATTTTTTCCCCAAATGAATAGATAATTGGTCCAGTCTCAATGGTAGATTAGTCCATAGTTTCTCTAGTAATTTGAACTACCACCTCTATTGTATAGTTCATTTTCATATAATTAGGTTTGTTTCTTGGTTTGTTAATCTGTTCCATTGATCTAGTCATCAATACCTGCACCAATATTAGGCTAGTTTAATTATTATAGCTTAAGTGTGTTTTGACATCTGGAAGGATAAGACCTGAATGAAAAATGCTGTTAATTTAGACTGGAATTGTACTGATGGGTAAATCAGTATATTTTCAATACTAAGTCTTCCTAATCAGTTTTAAAACTTCAGATATTTAAAAGGTTTTCATGTTATTTTATCTTCAAATAGATCTTAAACATTTAAAAATTATATTTGTTTTCTAGGAATTTTATGTTTTTTGTTACAAATTGAATCCTTCTAAAATTATTTAATTAATACTAATGTATAGGCAAGTTACTGGATTAGGTATATGATGTATATACCCAGGGAGAAGACCGTGGCACCCCACTCCAGTACTCTTGCCTGGAAAATCCCATGGACGGAGGAGCCTGGTAGGCTGCAGTCCATGGGGTTGCTCAGAGTCAGACAGCACTGAGAAACTTCACTTTCATGCATTGGAGAAGGAAATGGCAACCCACTCCAGTGTTCTTGCCTGGAGAATCCCAGGGACGGGGGAGCCTGGTGGGCTGCCCTCTATGGGGTTGCACAGAGTCGGACACTACTGAAGTGACTTAGCAGCAGCAGCATATTCTCATAGTTTTGAACTTTCTTACTAGTGCTAATATTAATAGTTTTCAATTGAATCCCTTGAATTTTTTAGGGAGGCAGTCATATTATCTTAAAGAGTGAATTTTTCTTTTTCCTTTTCATGCTTTATGTCCCTTGTCTTTTGAGGTTTGGGACAATAATGTCTAGTATCAGTGTTTGCAACCACTTTTGTCTTGCCATTATCTTTAGTGGGAATGCTTCTGAGATTTCGCCACTAAGTGTTTCATTATTGATGATTTCTAATAGGTATTCTCTTTTTTTGTGGAGAACTTAACATTCCATCGACTTACTGAGATTTTAAAAAATTAATTAATTCTGAATGTTGAATTTTATTGAATCCTTTTTGTATTTATTGAGGTAATGTTACTTCATCTCTGTGATAAATTACAGGATTTGTTTCTCTAGTATTGAACTGCCCTTCGCCCCTTGGATAAGCTCACTTTGGATACACTGTATTTTTAAAATATACTCTTGGATTTGATTTGTTAACATTTGTAATTTAGTATGTTTTCATCTCCATTCCTGAGTGACAGCTGGCCGCCCTTTCCTATGATTCTTACTCTGTGTTCCTGTCTTTATTGTTTCTCTATTTCTAACTATAGCTGTCACCACTGCAGCTTCCTTACTTTCCTCCAAACACGTCAAAGACAACACACTCATGCTTTCTTGAGCTGGGAACCTTCCCCCAAGAGGTCTGCATGGCTGGATGTGGGATTTGTTGTTGTTCAGTCACTAAGTCGTGTCTGACTCTTTGCGACCCCATTGAATGTAGCCCACCAAGCTCCTTTAGTCCTCCACTATCTCCCAGAGTTTGCTCAAATTCAAGTCCATTAAGTCAATGACACCATCCAATCATCTCATCTTCTGCTTCCCCCTTTTCCTTTTGCCCTCAGTCTTTCCCAGCATCAGGGTCTTTTCCAATGAGTTGGCTCTTTGCATCAGGTGGCCAAAGTACTGGAGCTTCAGCTTCAGCAACAGTCCTTCCAATATTCAGGGTTGATTTTCTTTAGTATTGGCTGGTTTGATCTGCAGTCCTGGGGACTTTCAAGAATCTTCTCCAGCACAATTCAAAAGCATCAGTTCTTTGGTGCTCAGGCTTCTTGATGGACCAACTCTCACATCCGTACATGACTAGTGGAAAAACCATAGCTTTGACTATATGGACCTTTGTCGGCAAAGTGGTATCTCTGCTTTTTAATACGCTGTCTAGGTTGTCACAGCTTTCCTTCCAAGGAGCCAGTGTCTTTTCATCTCATGGCTACAGTCATCGTATACAGTGATTTTGGAGCCCAAGATGTGGGAGACACTTGGCTATATATCACCACCTTATCTAAACTTGTTGCTCCCCGTCATCCTCTACCCCTTTAAACCTGTTCTATGTCCTCCAGGGCTTCCCTGGTGGCTCAGAGGTTAAAGCGTCTGCCTGGAATGCAGGAGACCCGGGTTCAATCCCTGGGTGGGTTCAATCCCTGGGTGGGTTCAATCCCTGGGTGGGTTCAATCCCTGGGTGGGTTCAATCCCTGGGTCGGGAAGATCCCTTGGAGAAGGAAACGGCAACCCACTCTAGTACTCTTGCTTGGAGAATCCCATGGAGGGAGGAGCCTGGTAGGCTATAGTCCATGGGGTCGCAAAGAGTTGGATACAACTGAGCGACTTCACTTTCACTTTCTTTCATGTCCTCCATAACAGTATATCTATCCAAAGGTATATTATTTACCAATTTGTTTCCTTGTTTATTATCTATCTTTTACTACTAAGCTGCACCCCACTGGAGCACGGCCATTGTCTTCCAGGGTACTGCCGCATATCACAGGGTAAATGCTCAGGAAATACTGGATGGATGGATGACTTTTTTTTTTTTTTTTTTTTTTTTCCAGACAGAGGGCATGGGAAACAGAATTTCTCAGTCTCTTTAGGTGTAAAACATGTTTCAGTTTTGTCTTTTCCATTGCATTCTAGTTGGTTGGCTCAGGGTCCTAATATTTACGTATCAGTTCCTACTTGTGCAAAGCAGAGATAATAAAGGCACTCATCTCTTGGAGTTTTAAAAGTACTCAGTGAGAAATGTATACAAGCACTTCTCACCATGCCAGGCATGTAGGTAGCTAGTGCTCAGGAAATGCGTGCTATTATTGTTACCCACTCTCTCACACAACACAGAGAGGCCTCCTTGAGTCTCAGTTTCTCTACACTGTCCAGGGTGGATGGTAATTCTCACCCTGTTTATTTCACAGGGTGGTATGAGGCTTATGAGAGAGCGTGGAGTTTGAAAACATTGAAGTGTCATGTGAATAATGTGACTCTCCTCACATGTTCAAGAAAGAGCCCTATTAAAGGAACCAGGGAAGTAGGGTTCCCCTTGGGCAGAGAATAGACCTGGAGCTGGACACACCTGGGCTCAAATCCCAACTCTTCTATTTACCAACTATGTGACTTTGGGCACATTACAAGCCCCTCTGATGTTCATCTTCAGTGTTATTGCTGTTTATTCTGTAAAATAGGTGACAAGAACACCTGCTTCACAGGGTTACAGTGGGAATTAAAGTGAATATATAAAGAACCCAGTTTAGCATTTTTCACAGAAGTGGGTATTTAATAAATGATATCTATTAATATTATATTTGTCTATGAAAAGGATTGGCAAGCCACAATTTAGAACATTCTCTTTCCAATTTCCCATCATCGAAATAATCACACTTCGCACATCCTCACTGGCAGATTTCACAGCTAGTGCATTCAGGAAAAGTTATTTATTTGAATAACAATTTTTTTGCCCAGTTCCCCAAACTGCACATTCAAGCAGAGGTTGTTACAGTCGACAGTGTGGGGTGTATTGAGGAAGGTGTGGTGATGATGATCATAGAGACAATGTGTGTGGGCCCTCACTGTGTTCTAGGCACCGTGCTAAGAGCATTACAGGCGCTCCTTCATGCATCCTCTTCTTACAAATAGCCCAGAGAAACTAGAGAATATGCCCAAGGCCACGTAACTGTCAGAGGCAGAGGCCATATCTGAATCAGCAGGCTGACCTGGAAATCTTTTTCAGTATTAGAATGGGACAGAGGCATTTGGGCATAACAGCTCTTCTCTTGAAGTTTTCAGAACAAAGGAAGAGCACAGGCCTCCAGTGTGCCGCTTTTCATGGCTATAGGTTACTTGCTCAAAGAGGTACTTGACTAATATTTTTTGAATGAATGAAAAATCAACAAATAAATACATCAATCAAGGTAGTCTTCCTCTGATGACCCTCATAAACAAGACCATAATAGTATCCTGTAAAGTCTACAAATAATAAATGCTGGAGAGGATGTGGAGAAAAGAGAACCTCCTACACTGTTGGTGAGAATATAAATTGGTGCAGCCACTATGGAAAACAGTATGGAGGCTCCTTGAAAAGCTAAAAAACGGAGTGACCATGTGATCTAGCAATCCCACTCCTGGGTATATACCCGGAAAAAGATGAAATTTGAAGTGGCACATGCACTCCAGTGTTCATAGCAGCGCTGTTTATAGTAGCCAGGAAACGGGAACACCCCACATGCCCATTGACGGGTGAGCGGCTTAGGAAGATACGGTATATATACCGTGGAATATTACTGAGCCATGGAAAGAATGAAATATTGCCATTTGCAGCAATATGGATGGATCTAGAGATTATTGTGCTTAGTGAAGTAGGTCACCCAGAGGAAGACAAATATTCCACAAAATGCATGTGGAATCTAAAAAATAATGCAAATGGATCTATATACAAATCAGAAACAGACTCACACACATAGTCTTATAACAAACTTATGGTTACCAAAGAGGAGGGGGAAGGGCAAATTAGGAGTACGGGATTAACAAACTTTCATGCACTGGAGAAGGAAATGGCATCCCACTCCAGTGTTCTTGCCTGGAGAATCCCAGGGACGGGGGAGCCTGGTGGGCTGCCTTCTATGGGGTTGCACAGAGTTGGACACGACTGAAGTGACTTAACAGATACATAAAACAGGTAAACAACAGAGGTTTACTGTATAACCCAGGGACTTATATTCAATATCTTGTAATAACCTATAATGTAATATAATCAGAAAAAATAACTGAATCACTAAGCTTTACACATAAAACTAACATAATATTGTAAATATGTTGTCATGGTTAGCTGTTAAGTTGTGTCTGACTCTTTTGCGACCCCATGGACTGTAGCCCACCAGATTCCTCTGTTCATGGGATTTCCCAGGCAAGAATGCTGGAGTGAGTTGCCATTTCCTTCTCCAGGGTATCTTCTTGATCCAGGGACTGAACCTGTGTCTCCTGCTTGGCAGGTGGATTCTTTACCACTGAGCCACCTAGGGAGACCAAACCAACTATACTTCAATATATATAAGAATATGCTGTACAACTATATGCTTATAAAAGAGTATGCTGTAAATAAGACTATGAGATCACAAAGAAAATGATATCACTCACTTGTAGCCCAGAACTATAGGCAATGCTTCATCTTAGTATCTTTTCTTGCATTTGTTTCCTTCTATTAATTATATTAATCTATATTGCAGACTGGATAGCTACCCACCAAGCTCAGGCTGTGTTTCTCAGCTTCTTTTGCTATGGAGTGGATTCTTGCCAATGGAATGTAAATAGAACTGATGGTGTCACTTTCTTACTGTGGCAATTAAGAAGTAGATGTATACCTTCTTTTATTTTCTAACCTGCAGGCTGCATGCAGGGTATGAGGACAGAGCCATAGTATGGAAAGAGCCTGGGTCCCTGAAAGACTGTCCACCATTTGCAGCAAAACTTTTGTTTTGGTCCACTGTATTTTGAGTATTTGTTACAGCTCTTAGCATAACTTTTCTCAAAACTTCAATTCCTTCTGAATTATCTAATCTCCTTTGTAGAGTTTCAGACACACACACACACACACACACACACACACACACACACACGGTTCATTTTGTTGCTGATAATTTGTGAAAGTATAATGAATGAAAGGGCTTCCTTGCCTGGAGAATTCCACGGGCAGAGGAGCCTGGTGAGCTCCAGTCCCTGGGGTCGCAAAGAGTTGGACACAACTGAGCAACTAACACTACTAATAATGAATGAAAAATAGAGGCGAAGAAGAATGCCCTAGAAGTTCCTTCTTCGTCTCTTCTCAAGGCATAGGAATGTTCACTATAACTGACAAAGTGGTTTTCCATAAACATTTAACCTTTATAATTTATTGGTGTATTTATTTTTGTACAGAGGAGATTAAAGTTTAATTAACGGATTTTCTTTAGGTCACTCAGCTGGCACTTAAATCTCAGTGTAGGGACTGACACCAAGTTTGTCTGGCCTTGCCTCCTCTGCTTTTTTGTCACATCCCAGTAATACCTATGAAGCGGATAAGTTCCCTTTCCATAAATGGGATGTCTAAGATGGTTCTGGTAAGTGCCTTGTCTCTTCCTTCTTTGCACCTTTGTCTCTGCCAGGGTTTCCGTGGGATGTAGTACTCAAAGCTTGTGATTAAAAACAGCTGCAGAAACAAGAGGAAAACAGCTCCTAAAAAGTAATGCCTTGGAACACAACGTGTGTGGACTTGTCGGAGGTGGACGGGGGTGTGTGACGGAGCAGAGCCACGGGGAGAGCTTTGGTTCCACAAGAGGTGTCCTTCTGTTGTCAGCTGCTCCTGGGAGGCTCCATGAACTTGATCTCAGAGCCAGGGGCAGGAAAACTGGACTCATCCTTCCACTAAGGAATGAGAAGACTTCCTTCGAACTTCCTAGGAGTTTGAACTGCTTCTAAGGTACAGCCCAATTAGCCCATGTAGACTATGCTATTCAATTACATGGTTGGTTCAAAAGTATTTAATGAAATAGGAGAATAATCATACAAAAATACTAAGTGATAAACAGTATGATACAAAATAGTATAATCAAATTTTTGTTGAAATTTTTATGTAGTTAGACACACACACTTGACAAAAAGACTGAAAGAGAATACACCTCACCTTAGCAGGAATTATTTCTGGGTGATGAGATCAGAGCTGAAATTCATTTATTTAAAAATTCTTTTCTGTCATTTTAAATTTTCAGAGGGGCTTCCTAGGTGGTGCTAGCGGTAAAGAACCTGCCTGCCAGTGCAGGAAACATAAAGAGACACGGGTTTGATACCTGGGTTGGGAAGATCCCCTGAAGAAGGAAACGGCAACCCACTTCAGTATTCTTGCCTGGAAAATCCCATGGACAGAGAAAATCCCATGGACAGATATAGTCCATGGTGTCACAAAGAGTTGGATATGACTTAGTGACTAAACAACAACTATTGTAATGTATGAACTCCATAGCTAGGAATTATTTCTGGGTGATGAGATCAAAGTTGAAATTCATTTAAGTTTCTATTATTTTAAATTTCATAAAATAAACAGGCTATTTTTGTAAACAGAAAAAAATGTTAAGAAATAGAGTTTGTTTTTTCCTTGATTTGATTTTAAGGTTTTTGCTCATTTTCAAATTATAGCTTTGTTGGAAGATAAAGGAAAATTAAATGAACTACCAAAATTTGCCACAAATAACAAATTGCTATTAATAAGTTATATAGTCAGTTATCAGATTAAAATTAAAAAGCCACTGTAACAGGTTATTCATACAGTACTCAATTTTTAAATTTATTCTGATTGCCTTGTCTACTACATAGAATTTAGATAACATATAAATTGTTTCATTTTGTTGTTGTTGTGTTGGTTTGGTTGAATAAGTAAACTTAAAAGGACTTCCCTGGTGGCTCGGTTGGTAAAGAATTTATCTGCAATGCAGGAGACCTGTGTTCCATTCCTGGTTGGGAAGATCCCCTGGAGAAGGAAGTGGCAATACACTTCAATATTCTTGCCCAGGAAATCCCATGGACAGAGGGGCTTGGTGGGCTACAGTCACAGAGAGTCAGACACAACTGAGCAACAAAACAACAACCACCACAAACTTAGAAAAGCAGACTAAATGGCAAAATAGATGAAAGTGAAAGTGGAGAGTGAAAAAGTTGGCTTAAAGCTCAACATTCAGAAAACGAAGATCATGGCATCCGGTCCCACCACTTCATGGGAAATAGATGGGGAAACAGTGTCAGACTTTATTTTTGGGGGCTCCAAAATCACTGCAGATGGTGACTGCAGCCATGAAATTTCATGGATCACAGTAAGGTTTAGAATAAGCTAACAAGCATTCAGGGTTTCTCTTTTTCCCAGATATTTTCAGTAAAACCTCATTTCCTCCCATAATTACATGCACATTCATATACACAGACATAGTTACATAAGCATAGATAAACATTTACTTACTTTTCCATAATAAAAAAATCACCTCAAGAGTATATTTCTGTCTCTGCCCTACATTCAGATCCATTTCGGTGTGGCTAAGCAAAACCAAATTTAACTTCAGCTCCTGTTGCCTTGGCCTAGAGTTACAGTTGAATCTCACTTCTCAAGGCCTTCACTATAAGGAAGAAACTTTTTTAAAAGTAAGGAACGAAGGAGGGGAGGGAGGAAGTAGAAGAGAGATCATCCAAGTCTTTGAATATTTACTCTATTTTGAGGATGAAGCAACTTTGTTAGGAAAATTACGCAAATAAGAGAGGCATCCTGGGAATAAATTTGCTGTTGTTTAGTTGCTCAGTTATGTCTGACTCTTTTGCAGCCCCATGAACTGTATAGCCCACCAGGTTCCTCTGACCATGGGATTCTCCAGGAAACAGTACTGGAGTGGGTTGCCATGCCCTCCTCCAGGGGCTCTTCCTGACCAAGGATCAAACTCCTATCTCCTGCATTGGCAGGCAGATTCTTTACCACTGCACCACCTGGGAAGCCTATATAATATATACACCTAACAGTCCATTCTGAAGGAGATCAGCCCTGGGATTTCTTTGGAAGGAATGATGCTAAAGCTGAAACTCCAGTACTTTGGCCACCTCATGCGAAGAGTTGACTCATTGGAAAAGACTCTGATGCTGGGAGGGATTGGGGGCAGGAGGAGAAGGGGACGACCGAGGATGAGATGGCTAGATGGCATCACCGACTCAGTGGACGTGACTCTGAGTGAACTCTGGGAGTTGGTGATGGACAGGGAGGCCTGGCGTGCTGCGATTCATGTGGTTGCAAAGAGTCGGACATGACTGAGTGACTGAACTGAACTGAACTGAACATAATATATAACTATATAGCATACAAATTAGAAAAATGAACATCTTCGAAGAAACATAGGCAAAGCATTTAAGTAGGTGGTCAATATGTAAAAAAATATTCAACTTTATTCTTGTTAACTACCTATGGATATGTAAATAGTTTCAACCTTTCTGGAAAACAGTTTGCCAACTTTGTTAAGAGCCTTAAAATGTTCAAACTTTTTGACTTAGTCTAAGTCCACTTCAGAATAACTACCCTAAACGGTTTACCTGAAGTGCACACAATATTTATGCACAAAGATGTTCTTCACTGGGTTATTTGTAATAGGAAATAAGTGGAAAAGATCTAAATGTGGATGTATGGCAAAACCAATACCGTATTATAAAGGAAAATAAAGTAAAATTAAAAAAAAATCTAACTGTGCAACATTTGGGGGATATTGTGATAAGCTTTATGATCCCTACATTCTATGAAGCCATTTAAACATACTGAAAAAGAGTGTAGCATGACAATCAAGATAATAGTATATGGAGACATCTGAATTCAACTTTAAGCACCATCACTGGCTGTGTGACTTTAGGCAAATCACTTAACAGTCTTTCTAAGCCCTACTTTTCTCATCTGTAAAACAGGGGCAATAACAGTTCTAACCCACAGGAAATTTGTGAGTACTTAATGAGACTATTCATGTGTCTAGCACAGCGCCTGGCAGATGGCTCCAGTATTCTTGCCTGGAGAATCCCATGGACAGAGGAGCTTGGTGGGCAAGAGGCCATGGGTCACAAAGAGTCGGACACGACTGAGCGACTTCACTTTCACTTTCACAACTCACAATAACTCTTAGGATGTAGGTTCTCGTAAATAAGAAAATGGGAGCAGAGAGAGAATGGGTCACTTATCCAAAGCCACACAGCTAGTATGTAGTGACCTGGGATTCAAATCCAGAAAGCTTGACTTCAAAAACCCATGTTCATAACCACAAGAGTAAAATGTTAGCTGTTATTTATGACTTTATTGCTACTGCTGCTTAATAACATGGGAAAATGCTTATGGAAAGATGCTGAGTAAAAAACTAGAATACAAAATTATATGTGTAGTATATTTTTTCTTCAAAATTTTTGTTTTTACACACAAACATGCATGGATAAAAGACTGGAAGAAAAATACCCCAATATATTAAAATGATTGTCTTTTGAGTGAAATGTTCAGAACAATCCTGGCACATAGAAAATGTAGAGTATTATCATTAGGATCATTTGTTTTGATGTTCTAAGATATAAAGAATGGTCTAAATGCGAATTTAGTTTGTATTTTTCCTGCTCAGGACTCACTTCCTGAATCAGAATTCACATCTTTAATTCATCAGTTCTAGAACACTCTTATCCATTACTTCTTTGGATATTACTTTTTTTTCCCATTTGTCCTCTTTGTCTCTTTACCTCTTTCATTTTTTTAATTCTTTATCTCTCTGTTATATTTTGCATATCTGTGTTCCAGTTTACCACTTTTTTTCTTTAACTGTGCTCAATCTATGGTTTAATCTATTCACTGAGTTTTTAATATTAAAACTTTTTTTGAACTTCTAGAATTCTCTTTCAAAATTATTTGATCTTTTTTTTTTAATTTCTTGTTCTTTTCTCACTTTTCCCCTTTTCCTCCTCTTATTTTTTTAAAAATTCTAAGTATTTTTTGGCCACACTCTGAGACCTGTGGGATCTTAGTCCCAGCATGGGGATCCAACCATTCCCCCTTGCGGTGCAGAGTCTTAACCACTGGACCACCAAGCAAGTCCCTCGCTCCTCTTATTTAGTTATCAGAATTAACCCAACCTACCTTGCAGTTACATTTCTAACTTAATCTATCAGGTCCCTACTTTCAGTCTTACCCTTTTTTGGACTTTGTCACTGGTGTGATTGTAATCTTCCTACAAGAAGATTGAAATACTTCGGGAATACTTTAGAGGTTCATCATCACCTTCAAAATAAAATCTAAATTCCTTAGCAGGGCATAACTAAATAGTTCACGTCTACCTTGCAATTCTTATTTCCAGAGATTCTCCAGTATCTACCTTGCATTTAAATTCCACCAGCATATTAGCACTCTCCCCAAATTATACATATTCTTATTAGGCCTAAGAAAATATTTAATGAAATATTATTGGTTTTCATGAAAATATTATTGATGAGTTTGCTTCCATTAAAATCAGGAAAGTAAAATTTAATTTGGCTTTTAGTGTAGATAAGCTATTTAAACAATGCTGTGAGTTTCTTCTGGTGGCTCAGAGGTTAAAGCATCTGCCTCCAATGCGGGAGACCTGGATTCAATCCCTGGGTCGGGAAGATCCCCTGGAGAAGGAAATGGCAATCCACTCCAGTATTCTTGCCTGGAGAATCCCATGGACGGAGAAGCCTAGTAGGTTACAGTCCACAGGCTCGCAAAGAGTCAGACGCGACTGATCGACTTCACCTCACCTCACCTCACTTTTCAACTTTTGAACACACAAAAACATGTACATGGGGTCTACATTTTCCCGTTTTCCTCACAGTCCAGTATGGCTTGGTATGGCATTGTCTTTTTTTTTTTTTCTTTTTCTATTTTACTTTATTCTTATTTTTTTAATTCTTTTTTGTTAATCATAGAAATGAATGAGAATGAAAACACAACTACACAAAACCTGTGGGACACTATAAAAGCTGTGGCATTGTCTTTATTTAAATTTTTTACATTTTTATTCATCATGGATTTTTGCACTAATTTTTATTTTTAAACTATTACATTAAAATATTTATCCTGATCACTGAGTTTTTTGGCATCCCTTTAAATTTTGCACACAAGGTGAATGTCTTACTCACTCCACCCTTATCCCATCCCTATTTGGTGTCTTTAGATATATAAATAATCCATTTGTAACTAATGGGTATCTGAAATTATTGTAGCTGATATAGGATTTTTATTCCTAGAAGTTGTTTCTATCACCTCTCTGCTTCTTAGTATACATTTGAGAATTCTGAAGTGGGGAGAAATTTTATTTTTAAAATAATATTTTTTAAAAAAATATTTATTTTTAATAGAGAATATAGTCACATGATTCAAAATTCAAAAGACACAGAGAAAAGATACATAGTAAAAAGTCTCCCTGTCACTCCTACGTGCTAACCAATCAGTTCCTCTCCCCGAAAACAATGTCAACATGTTAACAATATCCTTCTTCCCTGGTGCCTGATACAGTAAACAATCTGCCTGCAATGCAGGAGACCTGGGCTCCGTCACTGGGTCAGGAAGATCCTCAGAAGAAGGGAATGACTACCCGCTCCATTATTCCTGCCTGGGAAATCCCATGGACAGAGGAACCTGATGGGCTACAAAGGGGTTGCAAAGAGTCAGACATGACCGAGCGACTAACACTTTCAAGAGATAATTTATGCTTATTCAAACAAAAGTGTACATCTATTTTAATCCCCCCTTTTGCACAAATTGCAACATATTGTGACTTGAATCTTGCTGCTTTAATTTAATAATATGTATTGGAGCTCATTCCATATCAATATATAAACTGGTTCCTCATCTTATACATGTATCTGTAGGATGAATTCTTAGAAGTCAGACTTCTGGAATAGATTTAGTAGTGTTAATCATTCAGTCATGTCTGATTCTTTGCAGCCCCACAGACTGTAGCCTGCCAGGCTCTTATGTCCATGGGGGTTCTCCAGGCAAGAATACTGGAGTGGGTTGTCATGCCCTCCTCCAGGGGATCTTCCCAACCTGGGGATCAAACCCAGGTCTCCCATGTTGCAGGCAGATTATTTACCATCTGCACCACCAGAAAAGGAGCCCTTTATATAATAAGTAAATTAGTCCTTTGTTGAAAAATTTCAAATATTTGTTCCCCATTTGTTTTCCTGTTAACTTTGCTTATGGAAGCTTTTGCTGTAGAGGTATTTTTTTAAATGCAGACAAAATTAATAATCTTTTCTTTTTTGGCTTGTGAGTTTTGTGTGAACTGGGGAAGCCCATTCAAGAATAAAGACTGAGAGAGATCTTGTTAATCACCTTATCAGTAAGGAAGAGAATATGAATCATAGTTGACTGTTAAACTTGTAAAATTCGGAACCTTTGCAATTACCCATATTTATTCTGTGTGTTCTCCCATGGCTATTCTCCTATGGCAATTCAAAGCAAAAATCTTAATATCATAAGAAAACCCTTAAGATATGCTTGTCTTATGCAGAATGGGGCGAAATAGGAATAATAACTAATCTGATGGGGAAAAGAATCTCAAAGTGTTGGCAGTTTTAAGAAAAAAAAAAGAAGAAGAAGAAGAAAATAAAGCATCCCTGGGATCTGCCTGATCGAACGGGAAAAAAAAAAATGCTTGAAAAGAAGGGATCAACTCTTTCGACCTGGTGGTGTATGCAGCCAAACAATGATGGATAGGTGTTCAGAAAAGCAGCTAGGCCATGCTGATGTTTCTTTTGTAGTGTCAAGGTACAGCCAGCAATATCATGACCACCTGAGACTTTTAATTTGAACAATACTGTTTCAGTGCACAGGTCAGTCATGTTATGCAGCAAATGGTTTAAGCTATAAGGAAGTAACTAAAGGTCTGAAGTTTGTTGTTGTTTAGTCACTAAGTCGTGTCCGACTCTTTGCGACCCCACGGACTGTAGCCCTCCAGACTCTGTCCATGGGACTCTCCAGGCAAGAATACTGGTATGATTGCCATTTCCGGCTCCAGGGGATCTTCCAGCCTAGGGACTGACCCCACATCTCCTGCATTGGCAGATTATTTCTTTAACATTGCACCACCTGGGAAGCCCCAGGTCTGCAGTACAGCTTAACAGTAGGCCTTCTGTGTCCACAGGTTCTGCTTCTGTGGATTTTAACCAAGTGCAGATTGAAAATAGTTGGGAAAAAATCCAAAAAGTTCCAAAAAGCAAAACTTTTAATTTCCTGTACTTTGGCAATTATTTACGTAGCACTTACCTTTTATTGCGCATTATACATTATCTAGAGATGATTTAAAGTATATAAGATGTGTGTGAATGATATGCAAACACTACATTTTCTATAAGGGATTTGAACACCTGGAGATTTTACTTTCTGCAGGGGTGGGAGGGTGTGTCCTGGAACCAATACCCCTGTACGGCTGACTCCTCAACCTCTTCTTTTTCTTTTTCCTTGTTGTAGTTCTACTCATTCTTCCTTACCTTATCAAATACAGAGTTAAAACTCAACTGGTATTTTTTTTCCTCTTAGCTTGCTTCTAACTTTTCCTTTGAAAAGTTTACTTGTCCCTTAAATTTGGGAGCAGAGAGAAATTCCATGGGTTACCCAGACACTGAGAATGACCATTTGTATAATTTGCTTTCTGTAGCATATTCAACATTGTTACCCTCCTCTCTTCCCAGTTACTTCTGCACCCCTTTGAATCCCAAGGCATCATCTCATTGGCACATTTTTCTATCCCCTACCTCTTTCCCTATCATGCTCTCTACTTTACTCCAGTTTTCTCCTCACAGCTCTCTCATATTTCGAAAATGTCCCCTCCTGTCCATCCCCACTTTCACTCTGAATTCAATCCACCAGCCTCTTGCCTGAACTAGCAAAATAAATACTTACTATTCTCCAGTCTTAATGCAACTACCATAGAGCTGCGAAAATGATCTTTCTAAATGTATATAAGAGGGTAAGGGGGGATTTTCATTTATTCTAAGCCATTCTATATTGCTTGAAACTTTTAATACCATGCATTTAGTACTTCTGTCATGAAATAAGCACAAATATCATATTATTCCACTTTAATATTTTCCAACAGCTATCCAATGGTTGCAAGATAAAACTCAAACTTAACATTACGGTCTCCTTTAGCTCTATCACTTCATCAGTCAGCTCCACGAAGTGATGCCTTGCTTTTCTCTTTTCTCCCAGACAATAACTCTGCTAGAGTTATCAAAGATGCTCAGTTCTGGGACTTCCCTGGTAATCCAGTGGCTTAAACTTTGTATTCCCAATGGAGAGAGCCCAGGTTCCATCCCTGGTTGGGGAGCTAAGATCCTGCATGCCACTCGCCACAGCCAAAAAATAAAAAAAATAATTAAAATTGTAAACAGATGCTCAGTTCTGAATAATAATAAATAGCTACATTAAAGTATCTATAGTGTGTCAAGCGCTTTACATGTTATCTCATTTTTCAACCCTGTAAGGCAGGCATTACCATCTATTTTTTTTTTTTTTTTTAATGAAGAAACTGAAGATCCAAGGTTAAGTGACTTCCCCAATGGGACAAAGGTACTGGGCAAGGTAAGATTTGAACCTTAGGCTCTTTCCACTTTTTCATACTATTTCTAGAATGACATGTTCCAAGCATTCTGGCCCCATCATCTAGAGGAACACTACTTCTTATCTTTAACGCTTTAGGAGGCAGCTTAGTATAGTATTTCAGACTATGAGCTTGAGGCAAACTACCTGGGTTCAAATCCTAGTCCTACAACCAACTGTGTAACCTTCAATAAGTTAATTTCTCCAAACTTCAGCTTTTCCATCTGTAAAATGAGTACAATAGATCTTTTCACTCAGAATTGTTTTCAAAAGATGATCCAATATAAAATACTTAGTACAGTTTGTGGCAAATAGTATGTATAACTTCAATAAAACATAGCTATTATTATCATTATACTACAGGTGCATCTCAAAATTCTGTTGTCCCTTTTGTTCATCTAGAATTCCTGGTCAGTACATCTGAATCCTGATTTGCCATATCCTAATTGTCCCTTCTATGCATTTCTGTGTAGCATAATTATATTGTACAGGCTTTCCTTTTTGAGTGATTTTTCCAAGACGTAGCTCTAGAACACTAATTTTAATTCATACATTAAACAGCTAATTGATCAAATGCTGCTCACTTAGGGTGTTAAGAATGTAATGATTTAATTGTCAAATTGCTTTAGCATTTCCTATATAAATGCTAACAACAGTAATTCTTTTACTGCAGGATTCATCTTGTTTTGCCCTGTGTGTAGTGATCAGTTCTACTTGCTTGCTTCATAGTGGAACCTCGGAATGGCCAGAGTAACCCCCTGCTGTGTATTCTAATCTGCTCTTCTGTTGGCTCACTTTGTATCGGCTTGGACATTGCCTTGAAGTGAAAGTCTTTCAGTCATGTCTGACTCTTTGCGACCCTTTCTTTTAGGGAAGCCAGTCACAAAACCAGCCCTGGGCTGGATACTATTTGTCTTGTGCTTTGTATAAGCATTCAGATCTGAACAGGGCCTCGGGGATTCTCAGTACCTATGCAGTCACTCCATGCAGTATGGCCTTTTCCCTACTGCTGTCATGACCTCTTTTCAAGAAATGGCAGCCTATGGCCCTCAACAACTTTACTGGTACCTCCTGTGGCTTCCTTTCCACAGCTCTTGGCTGTTTTCCCTCTATACCTTTTAAGATATTCCTTTTGGTCCATACCTATTGTCTTTTGTGAATGAAGTGAAAGTCATTCAGTTGTGTCCGACTCTTTTGTGACCCCATGGACTACATCCTCTGTCCATGGGATTTCGCAGGCAAGAATACTGTAGTGAGTTGCCGTTCCCTTCTCCAGGGGGATCTTCCTGACCCAGGGGTCGAACCCAGGTCTCCTGCATTCCAAGCAGGTTCTTTACCATCTGAGCCACCAGGGAAGCCCCTACTGTCTATGATCAATAAATCTAAACAATACCTTTACTCCTCCATAGAATGAAAGAGTTACCAGACATTTTTTCTACCAATCTGAGTCCAGCAAAATGCCAACAACAAAATGAGGCTGAGAGAATAAGGAATCATAAAAGAAGCCCTCCTGGGAGGACTGAATTATAATCTCCCTAGGCTAAAATTTTGTACTAAGGGAAAATTGGTTAAAAAAGGGCCATCGACTGCTTTCCATGTAAAGGCTATTTTACATGGGGTTTACTGAATTTTTTTAAAATTCACACTCTTCGTGATATGTTAGCATAAATACAAAGTTCTTGCTTGATTTCCGTGTATCCATTATCCCCAATGCTCATTCATGAGCAAGGGCCTTAGGGATAGTAAGTTTCACAGTTTTCACAGTGAAGTCACTCAGTCGTGTCTGACTCTTTGTGACCCCATGGATTGTAGCCCACCAGGCTCCTCCATCCATGGGGTTCTCCAGGCAAGAATACTGGAGTGGGTTGCCACTTCCTTCTCCAGGGGATCTTCCCAACCCAGGAATCGAACCCATGTCTCCCACATTGCGGCAGACGCTTTAACCTCTGAGCCACCAGGGAAGCCCAGTTTTCACAGTATGCTTGGGTAGACCCTAGAGACAGTGCCTTAGTCACTAGGGGGAGCTGCTGCACAGGGATGAGGAGGCCTCCAGATACCCCCACCAGCAGAGCAGCTTTGTGTTTCTATTTTATATCTTAGATTCCTTTTCCTTTCAGGAAAAGTCTACTAATCCAGTCCTATTGTTTTACAGTTGAGGTTTGAATTTTCTACCCTCAGTATTTGAAATGAGGATTTTGAATGTCATTAGGGCTGACAGTACCCTTTCTATCAAGGTTTTGAAATAAATTTCTGAGACTGACAAACAAGAGCTCAAATTGTTGCTCTGGGACTTAACCTCCAAAATGATATGGGCAAATGGTCTACTTTTTCTTCCCCCTTGTGTCTAGCAGCAGTGAACGTATATTTGGTGCTCAAGTGTACTGCCTGAATCTGACAGACCCACTTTCTTACTATGTATGTTAGCTGAGCAAGCAATACGACTTTGTAAGAACAGATAAATCGGTTTGTATCCAAAGGTAATGAATAAGAAATGTAGATACAGTAAAATAAGAAATGATACAGGAAAAAAATACTTGTGTATGGTAGTTGTTCAGTCGTGTCCAACTCTTTTGACCCATGGACTATAGCTCACCAGGCTCCTCTGTCCATGGAATTCTTCAGGCAATACTGGAGTGGATTGCCATTCCTTCCTCCAGTGGGAGGGACACGGACATGAACTTGGGCAAATTCCAGGAGACAGTGAGCGATAGGGAGGCCTGGCATGCTGCAGTCCATGGGGTTACATAGAATCACAACTTAGTGACTGAACAACAACAAAAAGATCAGTGCACATCCCCAGGCTCCATCTTCAATCAGTCTCTGATGGATTTCTTCCTATCCTCCTGACTCACTTTACCTTCAGCCACACTGACTTTCAGATTCTTCTACTACACTGGTGTTCCCTCCTTCCTGGCATGCTGAGTCCATGGGGTTACATAGAATCACAACTTAGTGACTGAACAACAACAAAAAGATCAGTGCACATCCCCAGGCTCCATCTTCAATCAGTCTCTGATGGATTTCTTCCTATCCTCCTGACTCACTTTACCTTCAGCCACACTGACTTTCAGATTCTTCTACTACACTGGTGTTCCCTCCTTAGGGCCTTTGGACTTGGCACCACCCTTACCTGAAATGTTCTTCTCTCAGATACCTACATGGCTTGGTTACTTAGTTCTTTCAGGTCTCTGTTGAAAGGTCACCTCCCCCAGGAGGCCTTCTCCTACCATCTTTAGCTAAAATACCAATGCCCCACAAACATTCCTTGACACCCTTACTCTGCTTCTTCTGCATGGCACTCCTTACATTGACACAGGGATGTGTTTGTGGCCTGTCTCCCCTCACTAAAACAGAAGCTACATGAAGGCAGGGACAATTTCTGAGCACTGCTGACATCCTGGTCCCCAAAACGGTGTGTGGCAGAGTATATACTTAAATGTTTATTTTATTGTGTTTTTCTAGAGTTTTCAAACTTTCCTTGTAGTGCCTATATGGTGGGAAGTTAAGCAGGGACTAGAGGCTTCTAGAAATGTGTATTTCCAAATCTTCATGGATTGGCACTAGAGGCTCGCAACAAGAGTTCCAATTTAGGTCTACACTCCATTCCACTGGGATGTGAAGTAAGAGGAATGGGATCCAGTCTCGAGAATCTCTTCCACTACACTCAGGGAACTGACCGTCAGTACTGAACTCCTTCCCTTCCATCTCATTTCAAAGTCCTCTTCTCTCTCAGAAAGATCAGGGGTCACTATAATAAAGTGCCATAACTTGCACAGAACAGATACCCAGGCTGATTACATTTCAGCCTTGGAACCAGCCCACTTGGAACCAAATCTCTCCAGGGTGCAGGTGATAATCAGAATAGAAAGCCTTTTCAGTCAGACTTGAATCTTGTAGCTTTTATTTCAGTCATTAAAAGACGCAGTAAATGGAAACTACACTGTGATATGTCCACACTGAACCTCTGGCGATTCATCAGTTTTGGTTCAGGTTTTCCGACCCCAGCACTGGTTTCTCTTGTGGTTTCCAGTCTCTGCTCCAGGAAGCTAAGACTCTCTGCGTTTGCATGTCTCTATCTCCAGACTTGGGGGCAGAGGTGTGCCTGTACCCTCTTGTCTCTTAAAAATCTAAGAAGAGTTGTCAATTTTCCAATCTGTCTAGCTTTTCACTTTCTAGGGCAGAGTGGCAGCTTCCAAGCTCCTCATATGTGGAACCAGAAACTAGAAGTCTAGCACTTTAGTTTTGTCCCATATATTCAGGATGAGGCCCCTTGAATTCTACTTGTATGAACTGTGCTCAGCACTCCTCCAGCTCCTCTGCCAGGAGCCTTTCTTTTCAGAAACTAGGGGTCCCCAGAATGTTCATCTGAAAACACTCATGTGGAGAGAGCCTCTCAAAGTTCCAGGACACATGCAAGCAGAGCCCAGGTCCCAGCAGTCTTTTGTTTGGAGGATGGCCGCCGGATGCAGGGCTTCCCTGTTGGCCAGATGAGAATCTCCTTGCAGTGCAGAAGACCTGGGTTTGATCCCTGGGTCAGGAAGATCCCATGGAGGAGGGAATGGCCACCCACTCCAGTATTTTTGCCTGGAGAATTCCATGGACAGAGAAGCCCAGTGGGCTATAGTCCACGGGGTCACAGAAAGATACTACTGAGCAACTAACACACACACACACACACACACACACACACACACACACAGGGGATGGAACCTGCCCACGGCTATGGGATAGAAGAAACGTTCACTTCCCAGCTGGGACTTTGTCCAGAATACTCTGTGATGTAGGGGGCTCCTTAATGGCTCAGTGGGTAAAGAATCTGCCCGCAATGTAGGAGACATGGATTTGATCTTTGGGTCAGGAAAATCCCCTGGAGAAGGAAATGGCAACCCATTCCAGTATTCTTGCCTGGAGAATCCCAGGGACAGAGGAGCCTGTAGGTGAGTCCTTGACTCCACGCAGACCTCTCTTCTGCACTAATGGAACATCTGTGAAGGGGTCTGTGTGGTCCTAGGCTTCCTGCCCCACAAATGAGAGCTCTTTCACATAATTTCACTTGAAGAATCTCCTACTAAAGTTTACAGTTGCCTATAAAACAAGGTGACTGATGAGTTGGGTCCAGTCTGGAAATCTAGTTTCCATCTGAGAATTAAGACAACTCGTTTGTAGTCCTAGGACAACTGAAAACTCTAACAGAGTTCCCCAACTATTCAAGCTGGTTAGCTTTCTCAGAACCTCTGGCAAGAAAGACAAAGCAGAGTGAGGTGTACCTTGGGCCCCTCGCTTTGCAGCCTCTCAGTGTGTCTGCCCCTCTCTTTGCCCCTCTGGTGCCCAGACTACCTGGGGTCAGTGCCCCTGCCTGGCCACCTCTACATGGATCCGCCCAGATGCTGCTCTGAGCTCTCAGCCTTCCACTGAGCACTGCTCTTCCACATTAGCAAGGTTCCACTTCTTCAGAGACCTCCCAGCCGGACAGCTCCCCGAGAGAACCTGATCCCCTCAGTCCTATTAGGCTGTCAAGTGTCAAGTTTGAGACTAACGTGTGATCGATTCCTGAAGTTAACTGTCTGTGGATAGGGCACAGTGCCTTCACCAAAGTGGGAGACTTCCCAAGTAACAGCACTGTAGGCATCAAGAAGACGTAAGTCAGGAGTCTAGAATCTTAGCTGACTTTGGCCCTTGACAAGACTTGGTTAGGATTCCCTTCCCAGTGCAGTCATTGGCGGTTTGCTTCCTGGTATCGAAGAAATCTGCAGCTGTGGGAGACCTAGTTCTCATAACCAGAGTGGAGGGGCAAGCAAGCAGACACAGTCTGGGGCTACTTGGCGAGGTCAGGAAGTGGGGAAACTTTTGTTCTTTATCTGTGTGTCACACCTGGATCAATAGACAGGGTTTTTTTTTTTTTTTAAATTGTTATTCATTTTACAGCTCAATAAAGCTTAATTATGAGGAAGCAGAAAGGCAAACAGAAGCCATGCTCACGTGATATTGCACTCCTTGCAGCAATTCCTGCGGGGCCCTCGCACTTGCGATGCGATGTAGAACAAACCAAATGACGGGGACTATTCAAAATTCATTTAAAAACATCACTGAGGAGCATCATAATAAAAACACAATGATAAAGACAAGCTTGGGTTGTTAATTTGTAGCACTGGGTGTGTTTGCAGGGCCTGTGTGCATGTTTGTGTAGGTATGCGTGCTTATGTGGCCTGATTAGCCTTGCTGGGAACTGAGGACTAGATGGGCAGGGGGGACAGGTTGGATTGGCACAGCGGGGACGTGGAGAGGGTCCCGCGGGGAAGTTTCTGCTGCTCTGTCCCCTGTTTTGGATGAAGGTCAGAGAGGTCATGCTAAGACTTGAGTCCCAGGGCCATGTCTGGGGGGATCAGGGTGTTAATGAGGGGCTGAGGGGGTACCCCACGGCTAGGCTGGGGGAATGGGTGTTCGGAGAGGGCTGCCTTGCACTCACCTGGCCTCGCAGGGGCACCTGCTCACCCCATCTGCAGACAAAGAGCCTGCACTCTGATTTCATTAGACCCCATCAGGAGCATCTAAGGAGGTGCTGGAGGCTCAGAGCATTTAATTGTGTTCCAAGTGCCCACCTCTCTGGGGAGCCAGTCAAACCTTGTGACTCAGTGTGGGTGCCTGGCCTGCGGGACCTGGGAGTGTCTCTGTGGAGCTCCCCAGCGCCGGCTCTTCTTGTTTTGCTATGTTATGCTTGGGCTGTGCTGGGTCTTTCTTTAGTTTGCAGCGAGTGGGGGCTACTCTCTAGTTGCGGTGCTCGGGCCTCTCATCGCCCAGCTTCTCCCACTGTGGAGCACCGGCTCTGGGAGCGTGGGCTTCAGCAGCTGTGACTCCTGGGCTCTAGAGTGTGGGCTGCACCGCGGAACCTGGAATCTTTCTGGACCAAGGATCAACCTCTGTCCCTTGGCAGGCGGATTCTTTAAGCACTGGATGAACCAGGGAGGTCCACCAGCCTGGGTTCTAATCCAGGGTATCTGACCCCAGTCTTCACACCTGGTGTTGACTTGCCCTCTCCCTCCAGCCTCAGTTCTTCATCTCGGCTTCATGCCACCCGAGTTCTAGAGTGGCCATCTCAGCTTCTCTCACCAGCCTCCTGCTTCCTTCCTCCAGGCCTGCCCCACGCTGTCCTTTTGTTGCCCCAAGTCTTACAAGTTGAAGTACAGTCCACCCACCACCACTCCCACTCACTTTTCCTGTTGTGATCTCAAATCCATTGTTTTGAGCCTCAGTTTACTCACCAGGAAAACAGATGTCATTAAGTATGCCTTCCCTCCCTCCAGGAGTGTTTTCTGAATTAATTAATTCTTAATTAATTAATTAAGTAAAGCACTTTGAGATATTTGGACAAAAGGTGTGCTAAAAGTACAAATTATTATTTATTCTTAATGAACCCTTCTTTGGAGATAATTTACTTCCAATTCTGAAGGGAAGCACAGTGGACCCCAGAGGGAAAGAAAATGACAAGGTTGATTCTTTTCTTGGTTTTGGGAGAGAGAAAAGGAGGGTGGTTGTTATATGTAGTTACTCTCTCAGTGGGCTAATAGGGAGAGGGTTAGCTGAGCACTTTGCACCAATCCTGTGCTGCCCAAGCCAGATCTGCTAACCCAAGAACGTGCAGAGGCAGACAGCTCCAAAGGCAGAATGATTCAGAGATCTAATCACATTTGATTTGAAGACTGGGATGTGTGCACGCTCAGTTGCTTTAGTCGTGTCTGACCCTTTGCGATCTCATGGACTGTACCCCGCCAGGCTCTCCTGCCCATGGGATTCTCCAGGTGAGAATGCTGGAGTGGGTTGGATGCCCTCCTCCAGGGGTTCTTTCCAACCCAAGGATTGAACCCACGTCTCTTGTGTCTTCTGCATTGGCAGGCGGGTTCTTTACCACTAGCACCACCTGGGGAGTCACCAGTGTTGAGAGAGAGAGACAGGGACAGAGAGAGGAGGGGAGGAGAGAAGAGAGGGGAAGGGAAAGGAAGGCACAAGAGAGAGAGAGGGAGGTTTTGAGTGCAGCTGCAGGTCCGCAAGGAAAGATGCGTGGAGAAGGCTGTATGTTGGAATACCACCTGCTCTGTGGGTGTTTCTCAGCCAGATTCCTGCCCCTGCTGCGGCATTTGTTTCCTTCCAGCACTGACCATATCTGGACTCCCAGAGATTCTCCCTCTCTCTGTTTTTTTCTCCTAGGTCCGGACCTTTGCAGCAGTAATAGGTTTACACATGTCACCTGTGGGCCTCTTGCGTCCTTGTTCCATCGCCTACCCCCTTGATCTAAGCCTGACTTGTCCCCAACCAGGCACACCCCCCTCCAGGTGCTCGTCTTCATTTTCTTCAATTCTTGTCTCAGGAGTGCGGGTTGGGGTGTGGGAGAGGATGAGATAAATGACCCAAGGTGAAGCAAAGAGTTTCTCTTTTTGGTGGTGTTTGTATCTCCATAGAAAGCAACTTCTATAACCAAACCCAGGTCTAAGGCTGAAGCAGGTAATCCTGATTACTGCTGGGGCTGGAGATGGGGAGGTGAAGGAAGGAGGAATGGGAAGAGGTCTTAATTATTTCCTTTCTATGCTTGTATATACCTTGGCATTTTCCCCAGTGAAGATGCATGATTTTCATTATCACCATCTTCTATCTCAAGTACATGAACAAACAGCCTAAAGAAGATATTTAAGGCATCGGCCAGAGGAGGCTGGCCATTCTTCTCCCTGACAGTCCCGATACTCCAGACGTCACTTGCCAGCTGTGGGAGGTGCTCCGGGGCCAGCCTGCGAGGAGAGGGGATTGGCCAGCAGGGCCAAGGAGAGGCAGCATGAGCTGGGGAAGGTGAACAGGTACAAGTCTAGAAAGTGAAAGCGAACTCATGCCTCCTAAAGGCCTTGTAGACTCTGGAGTTTTACAAGACATTGAATGCTTTTTTACAAGACAAAGAGGGGGCTGGGGCCCTGGTGACAGTAGCCTGGTGTGAATTCTGTGGTCGAGGAGGATACACTGTATTAGAACGGAGAACACGGAGCTCTCCACTGGTGTCTGATTACAGCTGTAGGCGGGGAGCTGAGAGGAAACACACCCTCAGGGCCATCGAGTGGGCTCTGGAGACAGAGGACCCACCTCGAAATCACAGTTATGCCACTTGCTTGCTGATAAGCTCAAATGAGTTTCCAAGCACTTCATGCCTCAGTTTTCTCATCTGTAAAGTGGGGTAACATGGGATGTGAGGGGTGAATGAGTTGAAATGACACAGCAGTTAAACATTTCTGGTATATGGAATGTGCTAGATATACATCAGTCATCATAACTGTTGTCACCAAAGCTCAGTGTTCATGCCTGCGAGGGTAGCCAGGCTGGCCTGAACTGGGAGTACAAAGTGAGCTCAGGTGTGTCAGTGTATGCTTGCAGTGAGGGGAGGGGCCTGCCTTAGGCTACCTGCAAAAGGCAACGAGGAATCTGCTGAGGGTGAAGCCCTTTGGAGGGGCAGCATGTATGTGGGCCCAGCTCTGCAGAAACAGTGATTCTGCTCAATGCTTGGTTTCTAGGTTGTGCTCTGCCAGGCCCCCAAGCCCGCAGCCTGATTCCTAGAGGGGCCAGGGCCTGCAGAGAAGCAAAGATGGAGCAAAACCAAGAGCTAGTGACCAATATTTCTGTAAGACAAGCACCTGGCAGCACTCAACTGCTTTGGGGCTGGATAAAGTACTCATGGGGCCAGAGGACTGGGAGGCATCTCAGGAAATGCTCTGAGGCCTGGGCCCTGGACGAAGGGAAGGCAAACCTTGAGTGGTGGCTGGAGATGTCCCTGGGGCTCCTTGGGAAAAGTTGGAGCTGGCAGCAGCTCCCAGAGTGGGCAGCAGGATCAGTACCAGAAAACACGGCGACCTTGTTATTATACAAAGGAGAAGCCTGAAATGCTCTTATGACGGGTCCTGTGTTTCAAGGATCTGTTTCCAGAAAGGCCTTTGGTTTCCTCCAAGGTTCTCAGCCTCTTGCTGCTGAATGATCAGGGTTTTTTTCCCCTTTAGTTTTCAGTATGTCATAGAAGGATATTTTATAAAACGCAGTAAAAATGAATTACCAGTAAAATGAAATAAAAAACAGATGTACAATGTACAAGTCCCAATTTTTTTATTACTGAAGTCAACAGACATAAAACTACTTTGTCAAACTGCTGTAGGCTTCTAAATGCTTTCTCTCAATTTCTGGACTTACCTCTTTGCAGACTGGGATCAAAGTCTGGGGCCTGGCTTGGGTCCAGGGACCACACTGGCCTCACCTGTCTGCTGATCTCGTGGAGATGCTTGGTGCTCAGGGCTAAAGGTGAAGGGACATCTGCCTTTGGGTTGAGCAAGTGGGAAAACCAGGAATTAGCTTCCTAGCACCGCCATAATAAAATACTGCACCATGCCTGGCTTGAAACAACAGTGGTTTATTCTGCAGTTCTGGAGTCCAGAGTTCAAAGTCAAAGTGTCTGCAGGACTATGCTCTTTCTGAAGCCTACAGTGTGGGTCTGTTCACGCCTGCTTCAAATTCTGGAGGCTCCTAGCAATTGTTAGCTTTCCCAGGCTGGTAGCTGCATCACTCCAGTCCCTGCCTCCGTCCTCACACAGCCTTTTTTCCTGTGTGTCTCCAGGTCTTTCTCTCCTGTGAGGACACTACTCACTGGGTTTAGGGCCCACCCTAGTCCAGTATGACCTCATCCTAAACAGATTATATCTGCAAAGACACTATTTCCAAATAAGGGCACGTTCTGAAGTCCTGGGTAGACAGAATTTGAGAGGTGCAGACACTGTTCACAATTCAGCCCCGCACAGCTGGCATGGATGGACCCAGATGCTGGAGGCAGAGGGGACCTGGAAGGTCCAGCAGAACTTAGTGGCCAGCTTTATGCTTCATATTCCAGGACAACGAAGTCCTGGGTGATACCAGGTACTTAGTCTGATCAGGACCATTTTACACTCCTGGACCATGGGGCCTGAGAAGCCACTGTTCACAGGAGCGGAAGGGAATTTTTAGGGTACTTGGGGCTTTCTCTCCACAGCTTTTGAGGATGCAGAGGACGTGAGCCAGGGGAGTCTAAAGCACAACCAACCATTCTCTCCACCAGAGGATCTGGGAGAGTCTTGACCGGAGCTCTGAACTTTCTTGGATGTGAGAGGCAGTGAATATCAGTGGTTAGAGCACTAGCTCTAGTCTCAAACTTGAAGTCTGGTTCTGCTGTCAGAAGCTTTGTGGGGACTTCTCTGGGGACCTAGTAGTTAGGACTTGGCCTTCCAATGCAAAGGGTACAGGTTTAAGTCCTGGTTGGGGAGCTAGGATCCCACATGCCTTGTGGCTAAGAAACCAAGACACAGAACTGAAGCAATATTGTAACAAACTCAATAAAGGTTTTAAAAATGGTCCACATCAAAAAACCTCAAAAGAAAGAGAAGTTTTGTAACCTTGGGCAAGTTACTTACCTTTCAGTGCCTCAGTTTCCTCATCTGTAGAATGGAGCTAAGAGTAGTTCTCACTTCTAAAACTGTTGTGAATGATCAATGTGATAATATACGTAAAGGGATTGGCACAATGCCTGGCACATGCTAATCACTCAATAGTTGCTTCCTATTATCAATAGAGTGATTTTTAGATGAACCATGGAAGGTGACTGCTATCTTGAATTGTGCCTGTTAGGGAAAAGAGACCTTGTATTCATAAACAGCTTCCATGTACCAAATGTTGTTACGGGTGATTTATATATTTATATAACATCAATAGATGTTTCTAAGTGGTTAAATTGTGATTGATTTACTTGTTAACATCTCAAGCTTTTATGGAGACCTGCTATGTACAAGAGGCAGTGCGGGATCTGGACACGTTTAAGGAAAGGCTACTTCACTTTGGGCGAAGAAATCAAATTTGGCTCTTATTGGGGTGTCATCCTTTAAGGAAGGATTTCATACAATTTTGTCTTCATACGGGAGATTTAGTTAATTGAGCTTTTGTGTCCCTCTGGCCCTTGGTTCTGCAGGACAATGTGATAAAAAAGGTGAATTATTTCCACGAGTTCCACGAGTGTGAAGCTTCATCACCATGCATGTCTTTGTTTATTTCACGAAGACAGTATTACTAATTTGAACTCGTAAGCAGTTTCTGTTATGCCAAAGAAAAGTCTTTTCAGTTCAGTTTGGAAAATATCTTGTTTTATTTCATTCCCATGATGATTCGTAACAACAACAAAAAAATGTGAGTTATAACAAAACTGGATTACTAATATGTAACCCGTAGCATTGCTTAATTTGGCTCGCTATTACAGTTTTAATAGAAAATATCATTTGATTGCAATTTAGAAATAAAATTTGATTTCCATATTATAACTAATATGAATAATAAGTCCCAAAATGTCTAATATACTTAGGCATTTCTATGAACACAATGAAGATGTTTTGGATGTTCCTGGCATACTAATTCAAAGTCTCATTGTGTCCTGGTACTTTTCTTGAGCTCACTGACCTCACCCAGGAAGCCTTTACCAGCAATTAGTTTTCAGCTGTATTAGCCCTTTGGAGTGCTGTGATAATTAAAGTGTTATGCCTCTTTAGATGAAGTTGGCTGCTGGTGCCAGTTTGAATTGCTCTCATAAGAGTGCCCCCCTTTCTCTCTGTGAAGTCTGGGGTTGTGGGTAGCTCTGCCATCTTGGCTCTGGCCTGGGACCTGGAGCTCATTTACTTATAATACTTGCCATTTCCAGGTCCCCAGGCTTGTTCTATCTTGCCATAAGGAGACAGGCTGTGTGCTTCCCTTGCTTCAAGAACAACTGCCATTCATTCATTCATTCAATAAGTATTAATTGATGGCCTATTCTATGCCAGCACTGTATTTGATATTGGAGTTACCATGGTAATTAAAAACAGATACAGTCCTAACTCTTAGAATTAAATAATCATGATAAAAAATACATAAATATACGCTAGTGGAAAGAGAAATATGGTTGTAAGCCAGCACTAACAAAGGGAGCTGTCCAAGCTGAATGTTGGAGAAGGTGTTCTGAAAGAGCGATGGGTTGGGGATTGTGTGTAGGAAGACGAGCGTGAACGGGGTTT
>SJYC01007131.1:0-34663 GCA_006408675.1 Madoqua kirkii
GGGTTTAGGGGGAATGGGGCTGGGGGCCGTGAAGACTGTGTTACAAGAGGAGGGTGGGGGCAGTCAGACTGCGCAGAGCCACGGGGGCCACAGGAAGGGTGCTGTTTTTCAGTCTAACAACAGTGGGAAGGTACTAAAGTGTTTAATGCTATGTAGCCAGATGTACATTTTGCAGGAGTTTGAAGTTTGGAGAATGGGCTGAAAGTTCCTGCAGAATTGGAGAGGAAACCGTGGTGGTTTGAACTAAGGTGGTGGCAGATGAACAGAGAGAAGTAGAATGAATGAAGGATATGGATACGAAGGATGTGAGGAGAGACACCAAGTTCACCCCTACCAAACTCATTCTTCGCCTAGCTGCCCTCCTCCATCCTCTCAGGGCCACTCTTGTGCTTGATTTGGGCTCTACTCAAATGTCTACCCAGTCTCTCTCTCCTTACACTGTTCAGGTTTTTTTTTTTGGTAATTTAGAAGAAATTGTATTATATATTCATTCATTATTTTATAATAAATATTATATATTATTTATCATTATATATTTTATCATTTATCAGACACTGTATTATAGTTATTCATAAATATATATTTATTATAAATAAATATATAATATATATTTATTATATTATATATTTATTATATTATATATATTTATTATAAATAAATATATATAATGTATATATTTATTATATTATATATATTTATTTATCAACTGATAAATGCCAGCCCTCATGCCAGCTCCATGAGGCCAGGAATGCATTTGTCTCAAGTCTGGAATGTTGCCTGACACATGTGTGTGTGTTTAGTTGTTCAGTCGTGTCTGAATCTTTGTGGTCTCTCAAAAAATACTTTATGAGTGAATGAAGGAATGATTCTGAATAGCTGGCTCATACCACTAGGCTGATAGTGGCATCCTGCCTGAGAAAGGGATAACTGAATGGGACTAGATGTGGGTGGGGCACCTGGGAATCTGGAGGTTGGAGGTGCACTGTGGGCACAGCCAGGCTGTGGGCCTGGAGCTCAGTTAGCCCTTGGAGCTTCACCCAGCACCCACCTCTGAGACTGGTCCCATCAAGCCCAAGGCAAGTCCTCCTTGATAAGCTGGAAGCTATCACCGCCCACTTCGCCAGGTTACTCTGGAATTCAGAGAGGAAGATGAGTGTCTCTCCTAGCAGGCAGCAGACAAATATTCAATGCTTCTCTCCTGGAAGGATTTGGGGCAACCCACTCCAGTATGCTTGCCTGGGAAATCCCAGGGACAGAGGAGCCTGATGGGCTATAGTCCATGGGGTCACAGAGAGTTGAACACGACTTAGTGATTAAACAACAGTTGGGTTAGCAGAGTGTGGGAAAGGGTGAGAAAAGGGTCTACTAGGGGCCAGCCAAGAGGGGCTGGAGGACAGAGCCCCAGAAGCCGCTCTAGGTCCAGGGCCACCCTGACCCTCTGGGGGCGGAGGCTATTTTCTCTCCGGTCCCGCCAGCAGGTGGTAGGTGAGTCAGGCTCACAAGTGCACGTGTGCAGAGGGAGGTGCGTTAGGCTCACAGGGGCACGTGTACGGCAGCTCCACTGACAGCCGGCCAAACTCCCTCACCCTACTCTCCGCTTCCCATCTTACAGAGCACACTCCAACATCCTGCTTCAACCCCACGTGGCCACATTGCCACACAGACCCCCCTCGGCCAGGTCACCATGCCTCCTTGTACAGGTCCCCTGTACTTTCTTGCCTTATTTATCCAGTCTGCTCTTTCTACTGACGACACCTATCTTCTCATTCTCTGCCCAGTAGATGCTAATGGTTTCAGCTTCTGAAACCCCCTTCCTCCCTCTGTTATGTCATGTCTTTTTGGGGGGCTTCCTCCTCCCTGGATCTTGGGATCAGCAGTGTGACACAAGGGAGTGCCTGGCTTTGAATCCACCCTTAACCACTTCCTAGGGGTGTGGTGTTAGGGAGCTCCTTAACCTATCTCTAATTCAGTTTCTCCATCTCTAACCATGTGTATCTATGCCTCATTAGGCAGTAACGAAGACTGGAAGTGTTAGTTTACCTGAAGTGCTCAGAGCAGCACTTGATGCTGTTCTCAGGGGGAGACACCCAGCCCGTGCTGGACCTGGTCTCAGCACCAGCTAGCTCTGCCTGCCCTGCCCACACCCCAGAACTTGGCCCTTTGTGCATTTCCTGGGCACAGTGGCCCTAGGGAACGTTCACACTATTCCAATGGTTCTAAAGCCACAGCTGCTTCCATCGCCACAGCCTGCGGAGGCCCCATACGTGGAACCAAGTGACCGGGAGAGGCCTCAGCGATCTGCAGTGGGGATGGACTGTTGGACCACTGCAGTGCTGGCTGGTAACACAACTCAGATACCGCCTCCTGCGTGGGCCTTGGTCCCTTAGAGAAGAGAGACGAGGAGCCAGTGGTCAGGTTCTTGCCCTTCTCCTTCTCACTTTCCAGGGATGTTCTAAGAGGCAGCTGTTCCATGGAAACAACTCTGGAAGCAACCCTTGGAAGACCAAGCAGCCAGCTGTGTTTGTTGAAGGTGGTGGCCGGCTCAGCTCAGCCGGCACCTGCTCACGCTCACCGCCGTGCTCCTGCTTCACTTCCTGTCCCCTCTCCCATGCGTGTTTTTTCAACACCACCAAGCAATTAACTCGGTTCTTTTACTACCTACCTGAAGATAGCAACAGATCACAAAGGTGGAGGACTCAGCCCCACACGCGTCAGATGCCAGTCGCAAGTCCAGATTTTCATCTGGGCTTCGGATCACTGGCTGTAAAGCAGAGGTTCCCACAATCCTTTTCTTGGGTTTGATTAATTTGCTAGAGTGGCTCTCAGAACTCATAACCCTAACCAGTTTATGGTAAAGGGTATTATAAAGGCCACAGATCAAGAGGTCAACTTGAAGAGGCACAGAGGGTGAGGTCTGAAAGGGTTCCCAGCACAGGAGCTTCGGTCTCCATAGAACTAGGATGCGCCATACTCCTGACACGTGTTCCTCAGGGTGGACGCTCAGCACATCTTCAGGAGTTTTTATAGAGTTCAAGAATTTTTACAGCAATTTCATCCCCAGCAGTTCCCTAACTCCTTGCCATCATGTGTATTACTGGAGGTTGATGGGCGGGGCTACCAATGCCAACTCTTTAATCCTTGGTCCATCTGGTGATTAGCCCCTTCCTGAGGCTATATAAGGACCTGATTCTGATTTAAAGCCCTTGTCTATGGCTATACAACCCTGAATGTGCCCGACCTCATCTGATTCAAAGTCCTTGTTTCAAAAATCAAGATTTCTCTCACTTATGAAATTACCAGGGTCTTAGGAGCCCTGCCTCAGGAACCATGGACAGAAAGTAAATGTATTTCTGAAACAACACCCTTCCTCTTACTCCCCTGGGATTGCAGGTCCTAATAAAACCACAGAAAGTAAGCTTTAGCCTCAAGTTCTGTTTTCAAGGTTACTCTGGATAAGGAAAGGGTCTTCCATTATAATGCTTAGTAACCCTTTACAGGGAATGTATCGTTATGCCTAACTAGAGGATAATTTCTTGGAAGAGTATATGAGACTATATTTTCTCTTATCTCTCATGTTATTTACCAAAATGGCTAGTGGTTTAATTGGCTCCCTCTGTGACTGCAATCAGTTGATCAGAGCCCAGTGTGATCATAGCAAGGACTGCTCACTTTGGGCCTGGAATGACCCAGAACTGATCCCATGCTGAATTCTTAGATGCCATTAGCCCGTTTTCAGAGCTGATTCTAGTCCTCCATCTCATTTCTTTGAAATTGTCTACATTTGCCTTTATACTCTGAAAACACCAAAACATCTTCAAGTCATTCTCATTTAAGAACCAATTAAATTAAGCCAGCTATATACCCTGTCAGCCACACACCCTGTCAACCACACACCCCTGTCAACCACACACCCCAGTCTAAGAGCTGTCCTGTCTCACTCTTGCCCTTCACGACCAACATTCCAAGTGTTTGCTGTTCTCTTTCTTGTCCTCATCTCTTCTTGCATCCCTGTCAACCTATTGCAGTCTAGCTTATGCCCCATCTGATTCACCCATCATTCTTCTTGCTGATCACCGTTGACTTCCATAATGTTGAATTCAGCATTTTCAAGAGTTGTTCAACACCCTCTCACTTCTCAGACAATTCATGGAAAAAGCAGCCCCGTGCTCCCCAGCTCCGCATCATCTGGTGGAAACAGAAGCCCAGAGAGAGGACCACCTGAGGGGGACCTCTCAGTGAAGCAGAGGTCCATATCCACCTACTTGCCCTCACATATTGAGCTGATCACGTACTGTGAATCTTGGGAATGTTCCTCCTCCATAATGTTAAATCCAGTGGATAATTTAGCCGTTACTTGCTTGAATTTTATTACATCTCATACTGTTCATCATCCGTTCTTGAAATCTTCCTCGCTTGATTGGTATGATTCCAGTCTTCTTGTTTTTCAGCAGCCTCTCAGGCTGCTCCTTCTCACCCTTCTCAGCAGCCTTCTCTCCTTCACTGACCACTTAGCTGTTTGTACCCCCCCAATACTTGTTCTTGGTACTCTGCTCTCCAGTTTCTCTGTGTAACCTTTTTTGGGGGGTTTTCCTTCACACTGGGGCCCTGGGTATCACAGATGTGTTGATAACTCCTGCATCTCTTGAGTCTGGACTGAGTATCAACCTGTTGCCCACCAGCCTACAGGATATACTCCAAATCTCTCAAGCCCAACTTATCTGAACAGAACTCTTCTTCCTGAAACCTAGGTGACCACTGTCTAACCTCAGGGGTGAATGCCACCATCCAGTCAGGAGCCCATGCCAGGACCTTATTTACTTGTTTCTACCTTCCTGCCCACCTCCCTTGCCAGGCATTTATTTAGAAAAGTCTGCAGCCTCTGTGTCTCTGCCATTACTGCTTAGTTCAGCCTCTTATGGATTCCTACCTGGATTATAGAAATAGTCCTTGAACTGATTTCTTTGTCTCCTGACTATCCTTCCCAGTGGGTACTTGTTTCCAGTGCCATCAGAGTAATCTTTACAAAATCACACTTGATTTTGCCATACTATTTCTTAAAAAGCCTCTAATTGCCGACTCCTCAGAGCTTCCAATTTGAGGTTCAAATGTATGCGCTTCATGCATACAAGGGCTTCCATGATCTGCCCCTTACCTAATACATTAACCTTCTCTTTATGTTCCTACCTCCTTTTTTCCAGCCAGATTTGAATCTTTTATATTCCTTGAACATGTGCTATTTCAGACCTCCACATCTTTGCACTTACTGTCTCTTCTGCCTGATAACTCATCCATCCATCCATCTGCTTCCTCAGCTAATACCTATCATTTTCCCAAAGTTAATTCAATTGCAGCCTCTCTTGAGAAGCATTCCTTTGGCCTCTCTGTCTGGGTTCCAGGGTTCTCTGCTTATATTTTTCTGAATAGAAGTTCTTATTACACTGACTTAAAAAGAGTTGAATGATTCACACTCTCAAGCACCTAGAGCTCAGGGACTGTCTTACATGTGTCTCCTCAATGCTTAGTATCATTCCTACATTTTCCATAGGATGCCCAACAGTGTTGAATGAATGAACTAAGCCCCTGTCCCATCCACTCCTCAAAAATAAGCCCCGTTGATCACAATGAGGAGTAGACTGGAGAGAATGTGTTGTTCTTTGTATAGAACTCGTGGCTCTGTAGCCCTGTCTTAGCTTCTAATTTTGAGCACCTCTGGTCTCCTTAGGTGGGTGTTTCCACCTTGTTCCCCTTACCCCTGGCCCGTTCATCCTTTGGTGGGCCTGGTCCAGGTCAGGCCTCCTTCCCTCTCTGCTACCTTCCCTAGTGCCTCTCTCATCCCTCCACGCAGGAGCCAGCCTTGCCTGAGCCTAGGAATTCTTCTTTAGTTTTTAATCTTTCCTCGTAAATTAATCTCTCTTGGTATCTAATCATGCCTGGTGCCCTTCCCTGAACTCTCTCCACTTTGCCTACCTCTGCTGGATAATGAGATGCCCACAGATGGCTGCAATCTCTCAGGCTCCATCTTACCACCAGAGACCATTTCCCCTGGCTTTGTGCTGTGGGCCCTGTACACGCACACATGCGCAAATCATCTCGCCTGTCTTATTCATCTCAGTGCCACTTCCCATCGCAAACTCATCTAATCTGTGCTCTGCTCTGCGGCTGTGTCTTAGCAGGTCTCCACTTTCGAGGTCCCCCCCCCCCCACTTATGAATCCATCTCTGTCTTTATGATTATTTTTTCCTTCCTGTGTTAATGCTATACCGTTCCAAGTTGAATCTCATTTGAAGGCAACTTACCCAAACAGTCCAGGTCACAGATAATTTTTTCCCCCACTTCATCCCAGGCAGGGGCTTCTGTGAGTTTCATGAGATGCCTTCATATAAGTGCTAAGAAAAAAGGTATCTTTCCTGATCACACTCGCTTTTGTTAGAAAACGTCATCATGCTTGTTTGCCTCAACTATCAGAGAACCCAAAGCTAAGTTTGTGTTTGGTGGCAGCAACTGTCTTTTCCTGGGTCTCTGTGAAATTATCTTTTTCTCTTATTATATGGCATTCTTATTAATTAGTATTATTAGGGGACTAATATATATGAGTTTTCTGCTATGTTTACTTCAAGTATTTTTGAATACTATATCTTCTAAATAATATATTTGGTGCCTGATGTTTTATAAACTGTTTTTCCTGTGTTTCTGTCCCTAGCTCTATTTCTCAAACCTCTGAGCCATTATCGAAGTTGGTGTTGATGAGGTTTTAAGGCTCAATGGACAAGCCCCTTACTGTCACCCTCAACTGCAGGCATTTAGATGTGGGCATTTAGATGTGGGTGTGATAAGCTGGGCAAGATGATCCACACAGGTAGGCAGAATGGGTAGGGTGGCAGGGCGCTGGGGGAAGGTCTTGGCTTTGTAAGAGAGCAGGTAAGCAGGCTTGATTCTGTCCCTCCTGGTCATGTAATCTCAGACAAGTTAACTTTTCTTTGTGTCATTCTCACCCTAAAAGGGGAATAACAAAACCTCCAGGACTGTGAGGAATAAATGAGACAAAGTATGCCCAAGCACCTGGCATGCCGCTGGGGGCAACTCAATTCCAGTTTCTGTCCTTGACTTTGCCTGTAAGTATGTCCACCTCACCCCATCTCATATTATGGGGCCTGAAATCCCACCAGTCACTCAGTCAGTTCAGTCGCGCAGTCATATCTGACTCTTTGTGACCCCATGGACTGCAGCACGCCAGGCTTCCCTGTCCATCACCGACTCCCAGAGCTTGCTCAAACTCATGTCCATTGAGTTGGTGATGCCATCCAACCATCTCATCCTCTGTCGTTCCCTTCTCCTCCTGCCTTCAATCTTTCTCAGCATCAGGGTCTTTTCCAACGAGTCAGTTCTTCTCATCAGGTGGCCAGAGTATTGGAGTTTCAGCTTCAACATCAGTCCTGCCAATGAATATCCGGGACTGATCTCCTTTAGGATGGACTGGTTTGATCTTCTTGTAGTCCAAGGGACTCTCAAGAGTATTCCCCAACACCACAGTTTGAAAGCGTCAGTTCTTCAGCACTCAGCTTTCTTTATGGTCCAACTCTCTCATTTTAAAAAGACAAACATCCCCATGGGGTCTATGTCTTGATCTGGCTGAGTCTCTCCAGGGAAATAAGCTGTCACTAGGTGACTGAGGCAATAGTTTGATGTAGTGAAGCAGGAGGGTGAATTTTGGGAGCAGAGTGTTTGGGGGGCATTGCTGAGGAGCAAGGTGATGAAGGAGATGCACCTGACTAGAGGGTTGGGGGTGCCCTCTGACCTCATGGTGTTTAGAGCAGCATTTCTGGAGTGTTGGATGCTCCTGCAGCCTGGCTGGGGTGGCCTGAGAGTCTGCATTTCTGGCCAACTCTGGGCTCCCAGCGGCTGCTCTTCCCAGGACCACACTCTGGGTTGTGAAGGTTTGTCAGACTTTGACCCAGGCTCTGCTCAGCGCAGCCTCCTCCCTGTATCTGACCCCCAGCTCCCTCTCCCACACCCTCTGAGACCAGTGAGGTTCCCAGCTCCCCAACTGCAGAGCCCAGGATCGCCTGTCAGGCCTATTTGAATTGTTATTATTTATTTTTTCCTCAGAACCTCACCCGAGTCACTATTCCTAAGCACTTTCCTAAAATTGAGAGCTATTATATTCACTGCTTTCCTTTTTATCTCTTCATCTGGCATTTCTATAGATTACAAAAAAAGCAGTTAAATTTGTCTAGAGTGATTTGTACCACGTCAACGCCTGCTATTTACTGCTTGTGAGTCTATCCGCCAACACTTGCAAAGAGTTCCTCTGAGTGTCGCAACCTTGGCTTGTCTCAGAGGTGACTGTCATTTTAAGTTTCCCCAAAAGGGGATGCATAGGCCTCAGTTTATTCAACTGAATACATTCTTATTTTTAAACATACATATACATATACGCACTCACAAAATGGCCAGGATCCAGGAATCCCACACCTAACTCCCCACTGACCAGCCGTGTGATGCCAAGATAGATATCCCTGCCCTTGGAGTCTAGTTTCCCCACCTGTGAAGTGGATAGAATAAGACAGAACAATATGTCTCACTGTGAAAGGGCTTCCTGGAGAACTTGGTGCTCAAAAAATGCTTAAAGGGAAAATACTATCTCTATGCTGTGAAAATTAATAAAAGGAAACCTCACTAATATGTAGCCAAGAGGCCAGAAGGGGGACTTCTCCTGCACATGCCACTTGACATCGGTACAGATACCCACAGGAAGAGACTGACTATCCTGCATCTTTAGCAGAAAGTGACTTCACTACCCCAGCAAGGGAAAGAAAGATTTCTTCTTGCCTGGCAACAGCTCAGCCAATGAGAGACTGGCATAACACAGCCAATGAATCACTTGACATCGGTACAGATACCCACAGGAAGAGACTGACTATCCTGCATCTTTAGCAGAAAGTGACTTCACTACCCCAGCAAGGGAAAGAAAGATTTCTTCTTGCCTGGCAACAGCTCAGCCAATGAGAGACTGGCATAACACAGCCAATGAAAAGCCGCTACACTTTGAACTCCAAGTTTCCTCCAATGAACTTTTTGTTTGTAACTACCTCCCAACTTTCTTTTCTCCTCTGTAAGAGTTTCCTCTCCTTTGCTTTATCTGATTTGCTCCTTACTCACCATAGTTGCATGTCCCAAGTTGCAATTCTTTGTTGCAATAAACTTGTTTTGCTAGTAAAATTACAGGCTATTTTGTTGTTTTATAGGGTCACCAGGTATCACAGTGGTAAAGAATCGGCCCGCAAATTCAGGAGACATGAGTTCGAAAGAGGCCCCGGAGAAGGAAATGGCAACCCACTTCAGTATTCTTGCCTGGAGAATCCTATGGACAGAGTAGCCTGGTGTGTTAACAGTCCATAGGGTCGCAAAGAGTTGGACACAACTGCAGCAACTTAGCAGGCATGCCTGCATCTGTCTATTTATATGAAAAAGCACCAAAAGGACCTTAAATAAATATTTGTTGTTAATAAATACTTATTTGATTACATGTTGCAGATCCTTTATCAAAGTTAAAAGCTTGAGGTGGACAAGTTCTTAGTGTGTCTTAGTTCTCTTCATTCCATCCAGTGCGTAGTAAAATACTCATATAAGAGTGAGCACCTGACAAATATTATTTGAATTACTTCACTATATATTCCACTTACTGAGGGGAGTTTGTTGAAATTCCTCCATCACATCCTCAAAATTCTGTCACAGTTTCTGAGCATTTAGGAAGATTGTGTCTATTATAAGTATTTACTTTTATCAACTATACTATAGAATGACTTTCCCTCTTCTCTTTAGCTTCTAGGAAGCTCACAACTAAATGTTGTTAAGTGGCCAAAGTTAATTTTAGTTTGGCTTTTCTTATTTCCCCTAATCTTCTATGGTGCCTGATTTGATATTTTGTTTTAATGTTCTTATTTTAATTGTGATTTTTCAGCTCTTCAAATACTTTTTTGGAAACAGCAAGGTACAAATTATGCCGAAAAACAAAACACGAGGAATATGATTTGTCTAAGTAAGTGGAAGAGTACTGGTAAGACCTAGGCTTGAATTTCATCCTTTGAAAATATGATTTGAAGAATTTGCCACTCATAGCTGCATTGTGGAAATAATCACCGCACCATGGTTGGATGAGAAAGGAGAAAACAGAGAAAGAGAGAGCAAAAACCTTGCATATGTTTGAGAATCAAAAAATTTCCACCACCACTCCATTCCCTTTCCCCAATTTGTTACTGCCCATCATTCATCCCTAGTTTCTCAACCACATCACTTACTTGCTTGTCACACGACTGTGGTTTCCATAGGCTGTATCAAAGGTTGAGAAGCATTGTCCCCACTTCTGCATCACCTAGAATATCTTTTCTCTCTAGCAATTCTGCCTAAGCTGCAAAATCCAGATCATCTTTCTCCTCCTGACCACTGCAGCTCACAGGAGACCTGCCTCCCGTAGACCACGGGCAGTCAACCTTGCTGTGTCTTTTTGTTCTTCTTTATTCCTCTGAAAAGTCCACTCTTCCCAGGGCTGGCAAGGGGGCATTCCTTTCTTTCCCTAACGGTGCCTAGTAGGGGCTGGTATACAGTGGGCACTCAGTCCATACATGATTAGATACTACTTAATATGTAATCCCAGAAAAACATCTATTTCTGCTTTATTGAGTATGCCAAAGCCTTAGACTGTGTGGATCACAATAAACTGTGGAAAATTCTGAGAGAAATGGGAATACCAGACCACCTGACCTGCCACCTGAGGAGTCTGTATGCAGGTCAGGAAGCAACAGTTAGAACTGGACATGGAACAACAGACTGGTTCCAAATAGGAAAAGGAGTACATCAAGGCTATATTGTCACCCTGCTTATTTAACTTATATGCAGAGTACATCATGAGAAATGCTGGGCAGGAAGAAGCACAAGCTGGAATCAAGATTGCCGGGAGAAATATCAATAACCTCAGATATGCAGATGACACTACCCTTACGGCAGAAAGTGAAGAGGAACTAAAAGGCTTCTTGATGAAAGTGAAAGTGGACAGTGAAAAAGTTGGCTTAAAGCTCAACATTCAGAAAATGAAGATCATGGCACCCGGTCCCATCACTTCATGGGAAATAGATGGGGAAACAGGGGAAACAGTGTCAGGCTTTATTTTGGGGGGCTCCAAAATCACTGCAGATGGTGACTGCAGCTATGAAATTAAAAGACGCTTACTCCTTGGAAGGAAAGTTATGACCAACCTAGATAGCATATTCAAAAGCAGAGACATTACTTTGCTGACTAAGGTCCATCTAGTCAAGGCTATGGTTTTTCCTGTGGTCATGTATGGATGTGAGAGTTGGACTGTGAAGAAGGCTGAGTGCTGAAGAATTGATGCTTTTGAACTGTGGTGTTGGAGAAGACTCTTGAGAGTCCCTTGGCCTGCAAGGAGATGCAGCCAGTCCATTCTAAGGGAGATCAGTCCTGGGTGCTCATTGGAAGGACTGATGCTGAAGCTGAAACTCCAATACTTTGGCCACCTGATGCAAAGAGTTGACTCATTGGAAAAGACTTTGATGCTGGGAGGGATTGGGGGCAGGAGGAGAAGGGGACAACAGAAGATGAGATGGCTGGATGGCATCACTGACTCGATGGACATGAGTTTGGGTAAACTCCGGGAGTTGGTGATGGACAGGGAGGCCTGGCGTGCTGCGATTCATGGGGTCACAAAGAGTCAGACATGACTGAGTGACTGAGCTGAACTGAACTGAACTGAATATGTAATTATGGGCTTCCCTAGTGGATCAAATGGTAAAGAATCTGCCTGCAATGCAGAAATCCTGGGTTTGACCCTGGGGTTATCCTGGGTTGGGAAGATCCTCTGGAGAATGAAATGACTACCCATTCCAGTATTCTCACCTGGGATATCCCATGTACAGAGGAGCTTGGTGGGCTACAGTCCGTGGGTTGCAAAGAGTCAGACATGACTGAGCGATAAACACATACATACACAATATGTAATCATAGTCTCACACATGTTCATAATATGTATCATGCTTCTAAGCTCTATACTCTTGCCTACAAGAGCATGCAGAGGTCAGTCTGTAGGCCAAAGCATTCGTAAATACAAAGCCATAGAGTCACTGCTAGGAGAAGCCACATGGCCATTGGAATTGTATCCTTGTACCTTTTTGAAGAAGCCCAGAGAGGAGAGGGTCCTGTGGAGGGTTCCAGAGCTGGCTGATGGCACACCAGAGACTAGAGCTCAAGCCATTCCATCTGGAGTCCAGCACGCACATGGCCTTCAGTTGTGTTTTTTCACTGAGGCCAACCCTTTCTTCCTTCTTCAGAGTCCAAGCATGACTGTGCCAAGCTGAGGTTTGGATTAAAGCATACCATGAGATTTCTTCAACACAAGGCTGACGATTGCCTAAGAAAATGAGTTTTACAGAGTCAGATTCTATTTGAACTGCATTAAGATATCTGGCCAATTAAAGGATATTAGAGGTTAACAATTCTTATAAAGTGGAGAATCATTTTATAAAGTGAATACCCACCTCTTTTGCCCATTGAGATTCTGTCAGGGTTTCTCTCATAAATGGAGGATTTGCCTGTTATACTACAAAGTGAATGGTTATGAATTCATTTATAAATTCTGCAATAGGTATGAATTATTTATACCGTCATAATCTTAGATGTGTGAAACTGTAACTCTCTCTGTTTCTTTATAAGTGAACTCAACCTTAGTTCTCTACCTCTTGTTCCTTCCAAAGATGAAAAACAAATTTACTAGTTGAAGACAACTAGTCACTTCTCATTTAAATTGAGATTCTGTCAAGGTTTCTCTCATAAATGGAGGATTTGCCTGTTATACTACAAAGTGAATGGTTATGAATTCATTTATAAATTCTGCAATAGGTATGAATTATTTATACCGTCATAATCTTAGATGTGTGAAACTGTAACTCTCTCTGTTTCTTTATAAGTGAACTCAACCTTAGTTCTCTACCTCTTGTTCCTTCCAAAGATGAAAAACAAATTTACTAGTTGAAGACAACTAGTCACTTCTCATTTAAATATGATTAGTTTGGGATTTAACCTGTTTTGCTCTTGTCTTCCTGGGGTAATCCATGTTTCCTGGGGCCATAAGGAGGGGTACCTTGTAGATTCTGTGCCATAATGACCTCTGCCCCAATGCATCTGTAGCACATGACCTTGGTCCTTTCTACGGCTTCCAGTTATCAGGTCATCACTGTTGGTTTTCTCTCTGTCCCAACTGCAAAGCCTCTTTGCCTCTTTTACAGATGCTTTCTGGCCACATCTGCATCTCTTTGGGGGAAGCTTGGGAATGCTAGAGGCTCTCCCCACAGTACACTGGGATGAGCAGGCTCCCAAGACTGATCTGATCACTTAGCACTCACTCTCCTCCATTGCTGGTCTTCTGCTCAGGCACCATGGTGGATGAGGACACCCGATCTCAGGGCTACACTCCGGAAGGCAAACGACATTCTCCCCAGCTCTCAGGTCTTCCCGCGTCCATCTGAGGTGTGTGTCGTCACTGTTTTGACCATTCTGCTGCCCCCTTTACTCCATGTGTCCAAAGAGCAGTGCTTCCGGGTGCCACATCAGGGACTCATTTAAACTTCAGCCCCATCTCCTTTGATTCTTCTCTGTCTTGCTGGTTGACCATCCCCATCTGTGAATCCAGGCTGGGGATCAGGTGGGTAAGAGAACACCATACTCACTTTGTATTCTTCTCTATATTGTTTGAGACCTCTAAGCCCCATTTTAACTACCACAAATGCTCTCTCACAAATGTTTTGTTTTCACATCTCTATTTCTGCTAAAGGCATTCAAAAGGATGCCCTGAAATTCTCAGCTGGGCAATGGCACCATGTTCCTGACCATCCCCACTCTTCTTGCTGGGCAAAGTATCTGGAAAGCTGCCGAAGTGGCAAAGCAAGGTGAGGTAAAAATATATTGGGAGGAGAAATCCTAGTTATTACTTCAAATGATTGTTCATCATATTCAACAATGATGGTAGGGAGTGTAATTTAGAACAAAATGTCCCAAATAGCCCTATGAATAGGTTTATAAATAAGGAGATGCAATGGCACATGTTCCTGACCATCCCCACTCTTCTTGCTGGGCAAAGTATCTGGAAAGCTGCCGAAGTGGCAAAGCAAGGTGAGGTAAAAATATATTGGGAGGAGAAATCCTAGTTATTACTTCAAATGATTGTTCATCATATTCAACAATGATGGTAGGGAGTGTAATTTAGAACAAAATGTCCCAAATAGCCCTATGAATAGGTTTATAAATAAGGAGAGAGGTAGTGATGCTTTTAGCCCTGGGGCCTTCTGAGATCCTCAGAGCCCAGGGAACCGTCAGCAGTTGGAGGGGGTCTTCTCCAAGTACAGCCTGAAGGGACCAGTTTCCCAAGAGCCATCCTGCGGTCCTCACCTACAGAAAGCACAACACCTGTGCACCATGCACGCCCTGGCCTCCAGGGTTGCTGAGGGCAGCCAAGAGGTACTCTACTTTCCACGTGTCTTGTGCAAATAGTTGTCCACAGGGTGCATGGGAGCTGCTGGGGAATTTGTGTTCCAGGCACCCAAGGAGCAAGGAGTGTAGCTCAAAATGTGCAAGGGATGTTAGGTGGGGCTCATGGAGGGACAGGAACAACTGAGTCCGAATCTCAGCTTTACGTTCATGAGGCTCTCTCTTCCATTTGCAGGTGATGAGCCCTTTCAGGATGGTCCCCAGCCAGCTGCTGAGGGACTTCATCTGCATCCCTCCAATCAGGGTTCACCTTCTATCAAAACATTTGATGCGCAAAAGCTCAGCTCATTTAGAAGTCCAAAGGTAGTATCACAAGAAATTCCAACAGTATGGTTGTCAATGAAAGAAAAGGAAAAGCTGTGAGTTTCTAAAAATATAATTTCAACTGTTGTAAATGTTTTAACTATCTGTAAAAGAATGATTTAACATTTTTATTACCTAATTGTGTGAACAAAGTTTCTGGTGAGTTGCAGTTATTGAGAGTTTGAAGAGACCATCATTAAAAAGTATTGATCAGGAGTTGCGTGCAGGCATTTCGAACGTAAAACTTGATATGAAGACATTATGTTCAGAAGCTAGCTCAGGTTTCTCATTACAGATATGAAAATATATTATTTGAAATTTTATGCATGTTCAATTCTTAATATCTTTCCCAATACTTATTTTTCTTATTGTAATTATATAACATAAACAAAAAGTAATAAAAATTTCCACTCAGCCATATATAAAAATTTCCAAATCCCTTCCTGTTTATTCTGTTCTGCATCACATCCAGTACTATTTTTGTGTATGTGCCATGATGTAAAAACGTTTGGGGGGCTCCATTCTGGTGCAAAAAACATAAATTCTGGGTGGAAACCAATTAGAGTTCCAGTCCCACCTCTGCTGTGTGCTGGTGGTTTGACTTTATCCAAGCTAGTTGATGGGCCTGAGACTCAGTTTTCTCACAGACAAAGTGGGGAAACAGCTGCTGTTTTGGGGATGAATGAGCCCCAAAGTATCACGCTGGCACCTCAAACTCATCTCTTTACCTCTGTGACCTTGAGCAGAATCTCTTGCCTTTTAATTTCATATTTATTTGTTTTATTTGACTGTGTCAGTTCTTACTTATGGCACGCAGGCTTCTCTAGCTGCAGCCCATGGGCTCTCTAGTTGTAGCATGTGGGCTTAATTGTCCTGTAGCATATGACACCTTAGTTCCCTGATCAGAGATTGAACCCTCATCTCCTGCATTTGGAAGGTAGATTCTTAATCACTGGACCACCAGGGAAGTCCCCTCTTGCCTTTCTGAATCCCATTCCCCAGACCCAGGGACTCAAATGCTGCCCTCATGGGTCAGTGTGATGGTATGTGGTCGTGAATCCCAAGAGCAGCCCGATCTCAGGAGGAGCAGGGCTGGGTCACAGAGTCCTCGTAAAACTGCTGCCCCAGGAACAGGAGCGACTGGCTCCCAGCACCCGGCTGCTAGTCGCTGATTTAGTATTCAGAATTCGGAATTTATGGAGCCGCCTTCCTCTGTCACACCATCCATCAGAGACAGACACTCAAGAGATGGAAGGGGAAAAAATTAAAAACCTGTTTATTGCTCAACTTGCTCTAGGCATGTTTTAGCTTATTGTTCAGCCTGTTCATTTCCATGCAATTTGAATGGCTTTCTTAGTTGCCGTGGCCAACATGTATATAAATGGTTGGATGCATGGACTCACAGAGATATCTTTATCTCTGGCAAAATGAAAAACCACCTATTTCTCAAGAGGCAGGTCAGGTGGTCTGGTATTCCCATCTCTTTCATAATTTTCCACAGTTTATTGTGATCCACACAGTCAAAGGCTTTGGCATAGTCAATAAAGCAGAAATAGATGTTTTTCTAGAACTCTCTTGCTTTTTTGATGATCCACTAGATGTTGGCAATTTGAGCTCTGGTTCCTCTGCCTTTTCTAAGTCCAGCTTGAACATCTGGAAGTTCATGGGTCACGAACTGTTGAAGCCTGGCTTGGAGAATTTTGAGCATTACTTTACTAGCACGTAAGATGAATGCAATTGTATGGTAGTTTGAACATTCTTTGGCATTGCCTTTCTTTGGGAGTGGAATGAAAACTGACTTTTTCTAGTCCTGTGGCCATTGCTGAGTTTTCCAAATTTGCTGGCATATTGAGTGCAGCACTTTCACTGCATCATCTTTCAGGATTTGAAATAGCTCAATTGGAATTTTATCACCTCCTCTAACTTTGTTCACAGTGATGCTTCCTAAGGTCTACTTGACTTTGCATTCCAGAATGTCTGGCTCTAGGTGAATGATCACACCATCTTGGTTATCTGGGTCATGAAGGTTGTTTTTGTATTTTGTATAGTTCCTCTGTGTATTCTTGCCTCCTCTTCCTAATATCTTCTGCTTCTGTTTCCATACCATTTCTGTCCTTTATCAAGCCCATCTTTGCTCGATACCCCTTGGTATCTCTAATTTTCTTGAAGAGATCTCTAGTCTTTCCCATTCTATTCTTTTCCTCTATTTCTTTGCATTGATCACTGAAAAAGGCTTTCTTATCTCTCCTTGCTATTCTTTGGAACGCTGCATTCAAATGGGTATATCTTTCCTTTCCTCCCCTGTCTTTCACTTCTCTTCTTTTCACAACTATTTGTAAGGCCTCATCAGACAGCCATTTTGCCTTTTTTTCCCTTGGGGATGGTCTTCATCACTGCCTCCTGTACAATGTCAAGAACCTCTATAATTCTTTAGGTACTCTGGCTATCAGATCGAATCCCTTGAATCTGTTTGTCACATCCACTGCATAATTGTAAGGGGTCTTGTTTAGGTCATACCTGAATGGTCTAGTGGTTTTCCCTACTTTCTTCAGTTTAAGCCAGGTCAGGCTATTTGGGTTTATTCCCTGCTCCACCACTTACAGCAGTTTGGCCTTGAGCTAATTACTTACACATTTATTATTTTACACAAATATAACCTGAGCTTTCCAGGTGGCTCAGTGGTAAAGAATCCGCCTGCCAAGCAGGAGATGCAGATTTGATCCTTGGGTTGGGAAGATACCTGGAGAAGGAAGTGGCAACCCACTCCAGTATTCTTGCCTGGGAAATCCCATGGACAGAGAAGCCTGGTGGGCCACAGTCCACGGGGTCACAAAAGAGTTGGACATGACTTAGCATTTCTTTAGCAACAACATTTTATGCTTCAGTTTCCTAATTTTCATCTGTGACATGGGAATAATATCTCTGTAGCCATGAGGATTAAAGACGTGTCTGGTGCTGTGCTCAGCATATAGAGGGTGCAGGAAATACATATATAATTTGCTCTTATAAATATATATGTAACTTATTCCATGGACTGCAGCATGCCAGGCCCCTTTGTTCCTCATTATCTCCCAGAGTTTGCCCAAGTTCCTGTCCATTGAATTGGTGATGTCATCCCATCATCTCATCCTCTGTCATATATACTACTTATTATTATAAATTTGCTGAGTTTACCTCCAAAGGCTGTTGTGCTGATTGCTCAAGGTGTTGGATGCGAGTTTTCAGAAGAGTATGAACTGTCAGCACATGTTGGGAGCAATTGAAACTGGAAGACGCCCTCCCTGGGGTAGCTAGGCACTGGGCCCTGCTCTCAGGGAGCTGTAGTTGGGTTTCACCAGAAGGAAAGGTTGTCCCTGCGCCTGGAAGTGCCACCATATGGCTTAACTTGGAGACATTTGCTGGGCCTGTTTGGTAAAAATTTCGACCTGGGGCTCTAGCGTATCATATCTTGCTTTCATTTTGCTTTTTAATTGGTATCTATTATTGAAGGCTTTCGTTTTGTTTTTGACATCTCAGCTCCTTCTACTTACTTTGCAAATAGAGAGGACTTTGGGAAAATGTAGTGCTTTACAAACATTCACTTCTTGGTGGAGCATGGGAGGGGACAGAGGGTGTCAGTCTGACAGAGGAGCCAGGCATTGACTGCCTTTGTCAGGGGACGGGGGACACTTGCAGGGCCCTGCTCTGGAATGGGAAAAGGTCATTTGCTGGAGGAGGTGAGTTTGAACTGAACTTTGATGATTGGAATTTGGGGGATGAGGTGTGTGTACTGAGAGTTCCTAAGAATCTGATCACTCCCTTGAAATCTATTTTGGAAGTAGGCATGGCTCTTGTGTGTGCATAGAGATCCGGACACATGCAGCCTGAGACCACTTCAGATTCTGAGATCTAGGAGGTCAACGTAATACTCACAATCCATGTTCACAAAAACATGGACGCTGGCAGATGCAGCAGTGCTGTCTATGGCATACTGGAAGATTGGTGAGGATGGCCAGGGGCCATCCTTGGTTACACACCCTACGAGGTACAGGACAAAAACTGGAGAGAAGGTCGTGCCTGGGTCTCCTGGGAGGGGACTGGTGTCGAGTCCCATGCGCAGAGGCCTGCCTCTCGTGGTCCATCAGAGGCAGACGTGGCTTCTCAGGCCGCTGATGATCTCCACCTGAGGCTGTGGGCTGCAGGAAAGCCAGAGGGAAGTTCTGCAGGGTAAAGCCTGTGGCTGAACTTTGCCACAGTTTTGGCTACAAGAGAGAATGTAGCTTCTTAGAATGAGGTGGGCTTTGGACTCAGGCTGAAACCCCCGCTTTGCTGCTTTCTGTCCTCATGGTCTTTAATATATCACATAATTTCTCTGATCCTCCGCTTTCTCATCTGTAAAATGGACATAAGGATATCTACTTTGCAGGGTTATCTTAAGAATTGGAGACAATCACTTAAAGTTCCTAGTTTATTATAGGGATTCAGTAAAGGGTAATAATAGTTAACACTAAGCAAATCTACCCATGTTGTATTCTAATGCTTTATGCAGTTTAACTCATTTGATTTTCACAGAAACCCTTCAGAAAAGACACAGTTTAATCCTCATTCTCAGATGGGAAATTGAGGTGCAGAGAAGTTAATTAACCTGCCCAAGATCCACCCCATGTTAGTGGGCAGTAGGGTGGGAAATCAGGCATCTCAGCTCTGACACATTACCTAAGGCACTGGGCTGCTGCTACCGCTATTCCAATGCTGAATTCCTGTGAGGGAAGATGGTTCAAATGGCTGCCACTTACAGTCGTGATAATTAGCTAGAAGATACTTTACAGAATGATTAACATATATATGTGTGTGTATGTGTGTATGTGTGGCTAGGATAAATAAATTTAAATATATATATATATCCACTACATATATAATCTACATATAACACACATATATTACAGCACTATTTTATATATATATATATATATATATATATATATATATAGTATATATATACACACACATATTTGGCTAGGATGGCTGCAACCCCCAGTCTAACTAAGCCCTTGAGTTTGGCCAAGGTAGGGTATCTGATTGGCACTTCTGGGAAAAACTTTCCTCTCCGAAAAACAAGTAATTGGATTCTCTGTTATCCCAAACATCTTCATTGATAGAGTCAGTCTTCAAATATGACCTGCAGAAGAGCATGTCTAGATTTTTTTTCCCTCAGATACGTGAGACTGAAAGCACACTTGAACCAGAAAAGCAAAGGTCTGGACCGTGCCTAGGCCCGACAGCAACACAGGCCCAAAAGCAAAGGTCTCTCCTTACCTAGGCAGACAGGCCAAAGCTTTCAAGTGAGTAAGGGACTAAGATGCATTCATTTCATTTCACTTAGGGGTCAAGGGCAAGTTTTGCAGTAGAGTAGGGAATGGGGAAAGTAGCGGTTGTCAGCACTGTTTCCTCCCCTTGGGTAATATGAGTCAGTCCTTTCCTGTCAAAACAACAAACCATAAATGTCCTTCCTTGGCTCTGTGGCCCTTCTCCACCCTTCAGAGCTCTCTCCTCCCTTGCACACTCAGATCGTCTTCATGCCTCCCCTTCACCTCCCAAAGGCTGGGTGAAACTGATCAAACTGCACGCTGCTCTCAGTGAAAAAGCAAAAAATGGCAAAAAAGCCAAAGACATAGCCTTGAGCTGGCTAAGCCCAGTGAGTGTTTCATAATCTGGCACACCTCTCTCCTCCAGGCCCAGCTCTCACCTCCACCTGCCACCTTCCACGGTCACTCTGCAGTCCCCTGAGGGTTCAGCTTGTGATGGTCTCTGCCCATGATGATATCTCAGCCTGGATCATCTTGTCCTTTCTTTCCGTAGTTCACACTCACCCTGTATACCTCACTTCTCTGTGGCATCATCGATTGTGCATAAGGAATATTACTTGAATGGGGAGACTAAGCCATACTCTCAGGGAACTTGGTATGAACTTGCAGAGCAGAACATGAAAAAAATATTACCAAATAAAAATACAAGTCAAGGGCAAGTGAATGGTCTGGGATTTGTGGGAAGAGAAACTGTTAGGAGATTGCTGAAGTTGTCTGGGTGAAATAGGATGAAGGGCTGGTAGTGGGAATGCAAAGACGACACTGGTGAGATTCCATTCAGTCAGTCGCTCAACAACCATTTATGGAGCTCTGACCATGTACCAGAGGCTCTGAGGATCCTGCAGTGAGCAAAACAGCCCCGAACCTCAGCCTAGCGGAGCTGACATTTCTTATTGGGAGAAAAACACCATGGGTAAATAAAATGGACAGGATGCAGACGGTGTGAAGTGCCATGGAGAAAATGAGGCAGGAGGGAAGAGGGGTGGCCCAGAGCACAAGTCTTAAGCTCATGATATTTTAAGTCTATCAAGCTGCCCACCTGCCTGGCTTTCTCCGAATTTTTTCTGACTTCTTTTGCCTGTAGTGATTTCCTTTCACTTGAAGACACTCCAGGGCATCGAAGGCCCTTATCCTCTGCTGGGCACTCTCTTTTGAGTTTTCAAGAAGCCCCTCGTGAGGCGGAAGCTCCCTGCAGACAGGGACTGCATCCTAAACCTCTGTTTCTTGCTCTTCTGTAGCACTGTACTCAGCTCTATTAGATATTCAATAAATACTTGTTAATTTGATTGATTGTACAATTCATAAATAAAATTGCAAGTGAAACCTCCAGTTAAAGTCTCCTAAGGAGTTTTTCAAGCACTGATTACTAAACACTTTACAAAAGGGAAAACATCTTTAGACGAGAAATTAAGATACTAGCTCTTCTAGCTGTCATGATAAAAACCAGAAGTCTGAATATATCACCTTCTCCCTGGGAAAATTGTCATCCGGAGAGGAGAACAATTTGCCCAAGATCCTGCAGTTAGGCTTTCCTCTGACTCAATTTTCTTATCTGTACAATGGGGTGAACTGCCACCTAAATCACTTATTCAAAAAGTTGAGGATCAGATGAAATGTGGAGGAATTTTTGAAAGACTAATGTTCATATAATCATTCATTTACCGTTTATTACTCCTCCCTTTCCTGCCAGCAGACTCCCCAACTGATGGTACATTCACTGACGCTCAGCTGCCACCTTTCCTGTTGAAAGATAAAGCCTTTCTCATCTACAAAGTCAGGAAGTTCCTGCCTGTCAGGGTGGGGAAGCGAGGCTGGGGGAGAAGGGTGTGCCCTTTAACCAGCTCTGTCTGCCTAACAGCTTGCCTACTTTTAATTTAATCTTGTGCCGCCCTCGTTAGCATCTGGTTATTATTAGGCCATAACCACAATTAATAAGCATTCCAGTTGTATCTTCTATTTGCAGAGTGCTTTGTGATCGTTTTTATTAGTCATTTGCAGCCTGGTTGTCCTGGAGACCAATATATACACAAAGAGGAAGAAAAACGGGGGAGGGTGCCCAAATAAAGTGTCTACCAGGCAGCTCAATTTGTCTTTGACCAGCAGGACGCCAATTCCCTTGGGGGCAATTGGAGAAGTTAGACTAAGGTAACCCTTCAGCAGAAAGGAACTGAAACTGAGCTCAGCACTGTTATTCAGTGGGAACCTCCGATGTACCTGTGGGTGACCTGGCCACTGCTGCCCTGCCAGTCAGCGGCAGAGCCAGCCTTGCAGTTTAGGGCTCAGAGAGAGCTCGCTCTTTGTCTTGCATCTGCGGCGACATCTGAAGAAATCGCCTTGTACATAAGCAAATGTACGACTCTCTCTCTGGGAGATCAGTCAATTACAGCAAATTGAGCTATTTCATTTCAGCTTGCAAATGGCTTTCAGTTACACAAGTAGACACATTAATCTAATAACTAATGATCATATATTTCACTAATCATACAGCCCTGCATGTGGTATAATATCTAATTATATTTAATATTAAGACATCTTCACATGTGCATTTTTACCAACTGTCTAGCTCAGGGAGCCATGCAAGAGCAGAGTGGTGAAGAGCAGGGAACGGCTCCAGGTGGAGGGCCAGCAGGCAGGGATGGGCACGATCCAGGAGGCAAGGGCTGCCCACTGGAGGAGGGGCCTTCTTCAGAGGGTGTGCAGGAGGTTTGTGGCAAATCAGGACCAAGGCTAACTTGTGGGGAGCTTTTGTGATAAAAGAACCCTCTGGAGCTGCCCACTGGAAAAGCACCTTTGCCTGGAGCTGATTGGAGCTTGGTGCTGATTTCAGCCTCCATTTGCATTTCCTCCTCCCAGTAGGATGCTGGGCATCATCTCCATAGCCCTAAGCAGCTGCCCTGGAAGAGCTTGCAGTCGCAGGCAAACTGAACACAAAACCCCCTGCAGGGTCAACGCTGGCACCTCTTACTTTATCTCCTCTGAAAACAAACTCTGCGAATAACAAAGGACCTGGGATGGAGGGGTGAGATTACTGGGTGGGATAGAGAAGGAGGTGAGGCTGAGGAAAGCCCAAGAGCTCTGGTTTGAGTGAGTGTATGTTTCTGAGCTCTGGGTCCTTTGGTATCAAACTCCAGCTGTTATCTTTTCTACTTTTGGCCACATCCCTGAGACACTGGTTATGTGATGAATGTCTTCCTCCTCCCCGCAGATTCCTCTGTCACAGCTCCAACTTCTGATGTGATGGTATTTGGAGTTGGAACCTTTGGGAGGTAATTGGCTTTAGATGAGGTCTGGAGAGTGGGGCCCTGTTGACGGGATTAACGCTCCCGTAAGAAAAGGAAGATGGGCTTCTCAGGTGACCCTAGTGGTAAAGAACCCACCTGCAAATGCAGGAGACATAAAAAATGTGGATAGATCCCTGGGTTGGGAAGATCTCCTGGAGGAGGGCATGGCAACCCACTCCAGTATTCTTGCCTGGAGAATCCCCATGGACAGAGGAGCCTGGTGGGCTACAGTCCATGGGGTTGCACAGAGTTGCACATGACTGAACCGACTTAGCATGCAGAAGGCAGGAACAGACAAAGTCCCTGTACGTCTACCTGGTCCCTGAAGTGGCTCTGGGGTGGTCCTGAGGGCAGCTCCTGAGGTCGCCTGCGTGGTTGTTTCTTCAGGGATGATTGCGGTCCCCTCCCAGTCCAAACATTCTGGTGTCCGGGACTGACAGTGGGCCGTTGTCTCCGAGCTCAGAGGCATGAGAGTGGCCGATCGATGGGGGCCTCAAGTCCAGTCTTGTGCAGGCACTGCCTGGCTCCATCAGGTTATTTATTCACTTCTTTGTTAAAAAGAGTCTGTAACCCCAGCTCAGTGTTCGAGAGCCACATGGACCTGGAACCTCCCCTGTCTGCACCTTCAGGTGGCCACTGCTGAGGGGCAGTGCCAACCTCCTCCTGGGCTCACATTTTCCCCATGTTTCCTCTGCTGGAACCTTGGGAGTTAGGTGATTTTCCCAGGGGCAAATGCTTTAGTTTCTGGGCCTAGTTTTCTTAAGTGCTTTTATTGTTTGCTATAATTCCTAGTCAAAACCTGGCAGGAACTGGTGAGGAGGTGGAATCTAAGAATACAGTGGGAAGTGGGAAGATGAGGACCTGGGTGCATAAAGAGCCAAAGCCCCCGAGGAGTCCTGACTGCGGGGGTGATGGGCAGAGTCTACGGGGAGAACGAAGTTCCTGTCTTTGAAGGCACAAGCCTGAGGGTGGGCGCTGCCCCTGACCAGAGAAACAGGGTTCATTGGAATGTTAGCTCTTCTCTGAATCTTCAGCCAGGATTTGAGCACCAGAGTTTGACTTAAGCTTTATACCAAATCTTTCTGTATGACCTTGGACTTATCACATGATGCTTTGCAACCTTAGTTTTCTTTATTTCAAAAGGAAAAGGGTTGTTCTTGTTCAGCCACCAAGTCATGTCTGACTCTTTACAATCCCATAGACTGCAGCACATCAGGCTTTCCTGTCCCCCACCACCTCCCAGAGTTTGCTCATCTTCATGTCCACTGAACTGATGATGCCATCCAGCCATCTCATTCTCTGTTGTCACCTTCTTCTCCTGCCCTCAATCTTTCCCAGCATCAGGGTCTTTTCCAATGAGTTGACTATTAGCATCAGGTGGTCAAAATATTGGAGCTTCAGCATCAGTCTTTCCGATGAGGATTCAGGATTGATTTCCTTTAAGACTGACTGGTTTGATCTCCTTGCTGTCCAAGGGACTCTCAGGAGTCTTCTCCAGCACCACAGTTTGAAAGCACTCTGCTCAGTTCTTCAGCACTCTGCCTTCTTTATGGTCCAGTTCTCATATCTGTACATGATGCCGTTCATGAATCACAGCCTTGTCATGGCGATGGGGCTTGGGTAGCTCAATAAAGCTATGAGCCACTCAATGTGGGGCCACCCAAGACAGACGGGTCATGGTGGAGAGTTCTGACAAAACACGATCCATTGGAGGAGGGAATAGCTGACCACTTCAGTACAGAGAATGGGCAAAGAGAATGGCATCAGGGCGCAGGCAAAAGGAAATGGTTAGTGTGAGCCAGTCTGGAGTCAGGCGTCTGAGATACTAGCCCTAACTCTAATCTTACTCTTGGCTGCCAGGCCTTGGATGGATCTGGGAATCAGCTGTGTGTAAACGTCGAGTTGGACGGGGTCAGCGGTTTTCACACTGTGTACACCAGCGGCCCCAGGGAGGTATGGGACAGAGAAAGGCCCACTGATCCCAGAACAGCCCTCCTTGTCTCTCTGTTGTGTGTTGTTCTTCAGCACTCTGCCTTCTTTATGGTCCAGTTCTCATATCTGTACATGATGCCGTTCATGGATCACAGCCTTGTCATGGCGATGGGGCTTGGGTAGCTCAATAAAGCTATGAGCCACTCAATGTGGGGCCACCCAAGACAGACGGGTCATGGTGGAGAGTTCTGACAAAACACGATCCATTGGAGGAGGGAATAGCTGACCACTTCAGTACAGAGAATGGGCAAAGAGAATGGCATCAGGGCGCAGGCAAAAGGAAATGGTTAGTGTGAGCCAGTCTGGAGTCAGGCGTCTGAGATACTAGCCCTAACTCTAATCTTACTCTTGGCTGCCAGGCCTTGGATGGATCTGGGAATCAGCTGTGTGTAAACGTCGAGTTGGACGGGGTCAGCGGTTTTCACACTGTGTACACCAGCGGCCCCAGGGAGGTATGGGACAGAGAAAGGCCCACTGATCCCAGAACAGCCCTCCTTGTCTCTCTGTTGTGTGTCGGGCACCACACGAGAGGCATTTCTGCAGGAGGGTTCCACTATCCACACAGGTTTGGATGCCTCCCTAACGGAGACTCTTTCGGCTCCAATCTGCTTAACCCTCTGGATTTGGAGGAAGTTCTGACCAAGGAACCCTCACAATCTGATCCCCAAGGAAACTGAGCCCCAGGAGGTGAGAAGGTCACTAGAGAAGATGAGAGCTCAGAGGAGAGGCAGAAGAGGTTAAGACAGGCAGGGCCAGCCTGGGCCAGGCTGTGGAGTTGAGCTCTCGCCCTGCCCAGAAGTTTCTGAAGTGTTCTAAGCAGAGAGGCCGAGTCACACTCAGAATGAAGAGAGATCCAGGCTGAGATAGTGGTCCCGTGACCCAGGACACCCTGTAAATAGCACCTCCAAGAGGTGACTGGAACAAACCTTATCTGGGGCTCCCCCAACGTCTGGCGCTCCCTTTTGGGAACGAGCAAGCTGGAACAAGTTCGGAGGAGGCAGAAGTGACAGGTAAACAGTGAGGCTCAGGTTCCCCCCAGACTCTCAGCTTTCTGATGACACCCTCCCCACTTTCCCCTGAGCTTCCTACAATGAGGACAAGAAGACCACCCCTTGGGGGCTTCCCTCCTGCACCAATCAATTCTCCTCAATTACCAACAAATCTAAATGTGATTTATCTGCGCAAGAATCATTCCAATATCAGGCGAGAATCTATCAATAAAACCCCCTAAGGCAATCTTGCTTGGAGTTGTCAATAGAGGCTCTAAAGCACAAAGACATAGCAGCTAGCAATCAGAGGATTTTTGCCTCCCTCCCCCCTTTTTGGGGAGCACTTAATTAAGTCGACCAGAAGCTGTCAAAGATAATTTTCAAAGCGCATGACCTCAGCAGCTGACATTTGATAATATTACATTCCACGTTGATTGAAATTGATTTTCCCCTTTTTGGGGGGATGGGGAGAAGGTGGGAGGATGAGACTGCAGAAGAGGGAGGCTTGGATCCCGTTGGCTGTGGTGCTCTGCCCAAGGCCAGCAGCCTGTGGGTTTACCACTCAGCATTCTGTTGGGTTCTCTACCTTCAGCCGGTCCAGGGTTGGGAAGCCGTCATCCAGAGCTGGTGGGGGGAAAGCCATCTGGGGAGGAAAGATTCCGATGTGCAGAAACTGGAAGCTAAGACGCAAGAAGGAGATGATGAGGCTGATGGTGCCCAAGGGCCTGCGTTTGTTAGAAAGAGAGGTGTGCTGAGTGGTAAAGAAGAATGGGAGGTACAGACTGGCTGGTCTCACTGGGTCCGTACTCCGCATTGGCCTCTTAGTCTTTCATGGATGTATGAGGGGTTTCATCACGGAGGTCAGATTCCCTTGACTTGACTGCTCTTAGGGAAGCTCCCTCCCGCCTCTTTGCCAACCCTCTGTCCTGCTGCAGCTCCCGAGGCCTCGTAAGGGCTCATCTGCACACCGTCCTCTTCTTACTCGGTCAGCTCTAGCGTCTAAAGCCCCCATTACATCCAACAGCACACCCAGCCCTCATCCAGACAATTCGCATCTTGGGATTAGCCTCAGGATCAGGCTTTCCGTGTCATCACAGGTGTGAGACACTGCCCACGTGACTCCCTGGTCTTGGGATCTTTGTCTGGCATTGGTTCCTTCCATTGACCAGCCCGTGTCTTACCTGTGGTTCTAGGTAAGCAAGAGTCTTGACCTCCGCTTCGAGTTCTTGTTTCAGATGGCTTTCCAGCTTTGACTCACTGGCTGAAGCCAGAAATTTGATCTTCAGGCAAAGCATTTCAAGAAGATTTGTAGCAGTCCAGATGCTTATGGAAAATCTGTGAGTGATTTTTCACGCCTGACCATAGGCCCTCCTTCTTCCCTCTTCCTGAGCCCCAGGGTCCGTGAGATGATCAGAGCCTCTATCTGGGCCCCTCTCAACAGAGAGATGGCCTCCATGTCTGTGCTAATCCACCTGATTCTGGACCATTCCACTGTTGCACAGGAGAAAATGGAACAGGCGAGTTGGTATTTTTCTAACTTCAGCTTCTTGCTTATGTTATCCCAGTAATTGGTTAAAGCCTGAGCTCTTTCATTTTTGGCTTGTGGCTTTCTGAGCTCATGGCAGCTTCCATTGGTGAGTTAGCATTGAACAGATGGAGGTGATGGAGAAAGAAGAGTGCACAGTGAGAGAGTTAACAGAGGAGCAAATGGGTCAAGGGCTCTTCCTGGTAGTCCTGGCTGGAGGAGCTAAGCCCTGAGGGCTGGGCATGTGATTCAAGGAGCTTAGACTTAATGTGGTAGGAGACAAGTCTGTATCATATTCATCTTATTTTAAGGAGGGAAAACTAAGCCAGGTTAGAGCAAACAATGTGGTATTAGATATTTGAAAGTTGCTAAGAGAGTAGACCTTAAAAGTCTTCATCATATGGATAAAAAAGATATTTGTAATTACGGGAGGTGATGGGTGCTAACTAAACATATCAATCATTTCACGATATATGTATGTATTAAGTCATGCCTTACACCTTAAACTTAGACAATGGATATTGTCAATTGTGCGTCAATAAAACAGGAACAAAAACAACTAGACAACTATTAAAAATTGAGGCTCTGGAAATTCCTTGATGGCCCAGTGCTTAAGACGCCGTGCTTCTACTTCCGGGTGCATGAATTTGATCCCTGGTCAAGGAACTAAGATCCCACATGCCATGTGGCACAGCCAAAAGGTAATAAATAAAAATCATTGATCTCTAATAAAATAGAACTCTGGGGCTTGGTGATATGGCAATACAGGCATTGTGATACAGCAGACAGCTGATGTGTTGTTGTGGGCAAGCTCTGTCACCTCTAAGCCTGTATTTCCTCATCTGCACAAAGGGCCATCAGGGGTGCTTAGGTGGACTAAAGGAGAAACATATCAACAAAATGCAATATAATAGTAACAAAGCTTTTTCCTCTTCTTCTCAGGGGCAAGTTTGGCATGTAACTTTTTAAATGTGCCATGTCCTTTCCCTGGGCATTGCTTCCCTAGAGGTAAGGATGAAGGTAGATACACTTAAGGTAATGGAGGAAAACAGTGGCTCAAATGATCCATCAGTTCAGTTCCGTTCAGTTGCTCAGTTGTGTCTGACTCCTTGTGACCCCATGAATCACAGCACGCCAGGCCTCCCTGACCATCACCAACTCCCGGAGTTCACTCAGACTCACGTCCATCAAGTCAGTGATGCCATCCAGCCATCTCATCCTCTGTCATCCCCTTCTCTTCCTGCCCCCAATCCCTCCCAGCATCAAAGTCTTTTCCAATGAGTCAACTCTTTGCATCAGGTGGCCAAAGTACTGGAGTTTCAGCTTTAGCGTCATTCCTTCCAAAGAAATCCCAGGGCTGATCTCCTTCAGAATGGACTGGTTGGATCTCCTTGCAGGGCAAGGGACTCTCAAGAGTCTTCTCCAACACCACACTTCAAAAGCATCAATTCTTTGGTGCTCAGCCTTCTTCACAGTCCAACTCTCACATCCATACATGACCACAGGAAAAACCATAGCCTTGACTAGACGGACCTTAGTCAGCAAAGTACTGTCTCTGCTTTTGAATATGCTATCTAGGTTGGTCATAACTTTTCTTCCAAGGAGTAAGCGTCTTTTAATTTCATGGCTGCAGTCACCATCTACAGTGATTTTGGAGCCCCCCAAAATAAAGTCTAACACTGTTTCCACTGTTTCCCCATCTATTTTCCATGAAGTGATGGGACCAGATGACATGATCTTCATTTTATGAATGTTGAGCTTTAAGCCAACTTTTTCACTCTCTTTCACTTTCATCAAGAGGCTCTTTAGTTCCTCTTCACTTTCTGCCATAAGGGTGGTGTCATCTGCATATCTGAGGTGATTGATATTTCTCCTGGTAATCTTGATTCCAGCTTGTGTTTCTTCCAGCCCAGTGTTTCTCATGATGTACTCTGCATATAAGTTGAATAAGCAGGGTGACAATATACAGCCTTGATGTACTCCTTTTCCTATTTGGAACCAGTCTGTTGTTCCATGTCCAGTTCTATCTGTTGCTTCCTGACCTGCATACAGATTTCTCAAGAAATGATCCATACAGCAGATCAAATAACTTAGTTAACTTTCATAGCATAAAGTGTTTTTCATTTTACTGAAATTGGTTGACTTTTCTAAATGTACTTTTATCCTGAATAATTCCCACTCTATAAGCATCTTAGTCCTAAATTATACATGAGGTGAGCTCTGCACGTGTTGTTTCTAGGCAGGGACTATATTAAAATAAGCTTGGTGATACTACAGTAAGAAGCAGCCTTTCAAATACATAGTTTACTTCTTGGCTACATATTGCTTGGCTATATGTCCACTAGGGATCAATAAGAGGGTTCTATGCCTACTGGTCATGTAGGATTTATGAAGTCATCGTTTCAGCATATGGGGGATGGCAGAATCAAGGGAAAGAGAGCTAGTGAATCACATGTACTAGGCTAAGTTGCTTCAGTCATGTCCAGCTCTTTGCAACCCTATGGACTAAAGCCCACCAGAATCCTCTTTCCATGGGATGCTCCAGGCTAGAATACTGGAGTAGGTTGTCATTTCCTTCTCTAAGGGATTTCTTCACCCCGGGATCAAATCCCAGTCTCTTACATCTCCTGCATTGGCAGGCAGTTCTTTACCGCTAGCACCGCCTGGGAAATGCAGTGAATCGCATATTGGTGTTTAAATCTACTGTCCAGAAGTGACACATATTACTTGCTCTTCAGTTCATTGGGCAAAGTCATATGATCATGCCCAAGTTCAGTTGGCAAAGAAGTGCTATCCTCCTGTGTACCAAAGACAAAAGGTACAAACTGATAAAAGACAGGAACAGAAATTATTTAATGGTTATACTTCAGAGCAGATTTCAATCTTGTTGAGTTTCTGGAGTCTTGGTGGGAGCCTCTGAAGAAGTGTGAACTGAGATTAAACATTTTCCTTTTGACTTTAAACAAATGGAGCTCTTATTATAAGCAGCAGATGATTTTGGTAGTACTTGTCAGGTCCTGTTCAGATCTCCTGTAGCTCAGATGGTAAATCCACCTGCAGTGCAAGAGACCTGGGTTGGAAAGATCCCCCAGAGGAGGGCATGGTGACCCACTCTAGTATTCTTGCCTGGAGAATCCTCATGGACAGAGAAGCGTGGCAGGTTACACAGTCTATGGGGTCGCGAAGGGTTGGGCACGGCTGAGCAACAGCACAGCCAGGTCCTGTTCACTCACCAGTATTGGCTGCAACTATGAAGGGTAGTTCCAGAGGAGCTTACGCACATGCTGACCTAGTTTCATTCCAATGGCATGCTGATTTCTACCCCGTGACCTTCTCTAGGAGGAACTTTCTCACTCTCTGAGTCAATGCATCCCAGAAATGCATGGGCATTGTTATCCCTTAGGGTGATCTTATTCCAATGGGGGATAAAACCAGTGGACAAATATTCCAACCTCTCATCCTTTAGATGGACAACTTCCCAGGACATTCCTAATTCTCACAAGTCCTGTGGACTAGAGCACTGCCTGTCACAGCAACTGTGGCAATGTCTTTAAATTGGCTTTTTTCTCCTTCCCTCTCCCATTCTTCCTGATCTTTCACCCCTTCCTGGGATTACCTCCCAAATGAATGACATGCAACCATGTCCTCATCTCAAAATCTACTACTGGGAGGATACCACCTAGGACACCAGTTTTTCAGAGAGGAGAGCATATATATTTATACACATCTGCTCAAAAATTTGGGAAGATAAAGGGCTATTGTAGGAAGGCAGAAAACAACAGCAAAATCAGCTTAGGTCTGTATTAAAATAAGTTTGCATTCTCCAATGCTGGGATCAAGGAAATGATGGCAAGAAGGAAGTGGGGATTGGCTGATTAGATTAAACTTGCCAAGGAAAATTCATGGTTATAGACAAGCAGTTATTTGGGAGGTTGCTGAAACCAACTTCCTGATTTACCTCAATGTTATAAGAAAAGTTTGGAATCAATCCATCCTTTCCCATCCCCTGAAGATTATGAAAGAGGAAGGTGTTAGTCTAGCCACTTAGCTGCCTTAGCTCTTATAAATGATCCTTTCCAGGCTTCAAAGATGCAAAGAGAGCCTGGAACAGAGCATAGGTAACAAAAGAGAACAGAACTGTTCTGCATGACAAAACTGGAGAAACGGATGTTTTTGTCCATAGAAAAAAGGGCAAGAGACTTCTGACAAGGTGAGAAGGCGGAGACCACAGACTAGTTTGGAACCCAAGCTGTAGAATGGCTTACGTCCTTTCATATTCGTTATTATATTCTTAGTGAAGAATGTTTTCTTATTGTCTTAACGATATTAATCACTGAATACCTTTGTTCTGATAGAAATCTCTCCATCTCTTCAAGCATTCAGTAAAGTCTACCACATACCCAAATGCCTTGTGCATATGCTATGTCTGGAAATTAATGGAAATTTTAGTCCAAGTTCTGAGCCAGGTAAATGCTATGTGCAATGGAGAGAGTGAGTTCAGGGAAGTAAGATATTCTCCAAATGCAACTAACTCAGGGGCCTGGGGCTCAGAGACGGGGTGTGCAGAAATCTTGGAAAAGAGATTCTCAAAACTATGGAAAGAAAGCTTCAGTCTATCTTAGCTAAAGGCTAAGGGGTATGAGGACCTCAACTGATTTCTCAGTTACTGAACACATGAGGACAGAAATCATTAACCATTAATTAATTAATCATTAATTTTGATGAAGAGAAATGAGGCTCAGTGCAGTCACATGAATTCAACACATTTATTCAATTAAAAACACTTATTCATTCACCTGAAAAAATACTCTGCTGAGTGCCTGTCGGATATAAGGCTAAAATGGTGGGTGACATGTTAGAAACATTTATGCCCTGATCCCTTCCCTCGAGGAATTTCTAAATGAGCTAGGGCAAAGCCAAAGATGGACTCTGCATTTGAGGAGCTCCCCTCCTCCAGCCTGCTGTCTCCACCTATCCTTGTGCTCTCCAAGGATCAGGCATCACATCCCAAGGGCAGGGGGAGGTCCTCTGAGACACTGCATGAGTGAGGCTGGTGGGTTTTCATCACTGCACTGGGTTCAACGACTTGCTGACATGGCCAATGTTGGCTTAAAGTGATCCATCAGGCAGGATGTAGACAAAGATATTTGAGAAGTTGAGACTAATGGGGACTGACTTCTGGAATGCTGATAACTGCCGTGAAAATACGTTAACTTTTCAACAACATTTTCCTTCTTTAGTCAACCTATCAATCAGCAACTATTTGTTGGGTTCCTCCACCATGAGCTGGACACTCTGTTGTCCACCCCGAAGAGGAGGTGAGACCGTGTTAATAGCTATGAGTCAAACAGGGCATGAGAATGGAAATAATGAAGGGGAGAGAAACCTCTTCTGGCAGAGCTGTGGTTTCAAGTCTCTCTTCCGTTTATAGCAGCTAACTTTGACCAGTGCTGCTTTTTCACATGGAGTGTCTTCCTACCCTTCTTTCTTCCTATTAAAATCTTGCTTATTTCTCAAGTCCTAATGCATGCCCCCTCCCTCAGGAAGCCTTCCTTGACCCTCTGGCCCTTATTATTTGCTGTGTGTGTAGCTTAGTCAACTGTTACTTCAGTGATATCAGCATTGATCCTGGGAGATGCTAACAGATGTTAATGTAAAAAAATCATTCCATTCTCAGATGCGTTTGGGAAACACCAGGCTTAACATAGTTAAATGGGCTTCTTTCAAGCAGGATGACTCAGACCCTTTAATATGCTCATGTAATTGCAACCAGGGTGACCATACAATTTATGATCCAACAGAGAACACTTAGGAAGTGAAAGGGGTGCCATTATTAATGATGCAAAGACAGTTGGTGCAAACTGGAACTGTCCCCAGCAAACCAGGACATAGAGTTAAAACCTAATTAACAGGTAGAGACAGCTGCAGGAGGGGAGCTCCCCAAATGCAGAGTCCATCTTTGGCTTTGCCCTAGCTCATTTAGAAATTCCTCGAGGGAAGGGATCAGGGCATAAATGTTTCTAACATGTCACCCACCATTTTAGCCTTACATCTGACAGGCACTCAACAGAGTATTTTTTCAGGTGAATGAATAATTAGGACACATAGTAAAACCTAATTAAAATCTCTCCAAGTATTGTTTCCAAACCTTCTCAGACCAAGGAATCCTTTGGTTAAGGAGCATACCTTGGGTCAGTATTATGTGGATCACACTTTGGGAAATGCTGCTGCTGTGTGATCCAACCTGCATGTGAGTTCCTTAAGAGTGGGCTCTGGTCATCTTCATATTTGTCCCCCTTTGACACCTAATGCAGTTCCCTGCAATAATGGAGGTTTGATAAAATGCCAATTGAAAATTAAAGTAGGAAGAAAATTGCTTTCATTTTCCTTGGGCATCTCAAGTTAGAAGTTATTTTATAGAGTCGTGATACATGTATTAGTCAAGGTTTCCGGAGAAACAGAACCAGCAGTATGTGTGTTTCTGTGCTTAGATGTAGATAGAAAGATAGATGGATAGATAGGCAGATACTGATTTATTTTAAGGAGTTGGCTCATGCTACTGTGGAGACGTAGTAAGCCCTCAATCCACAGGGCAGGCCAGGAGGCTGGAGACCCAGAGAAGAATGGCAGTTCAGGTCTAAAGGCAGTTTGCTGGCAGAATTCCTTTCCTCCTGG